>JAKCPI010021936.1:0-14268 GCA_023213315.1 Euborellia annulipes | reverse complement strand
TTACATATTATTTGCGGATGATCTTAAAATATTCCATCCCATCATTAGAGTATTGCTAGCTGTCTTTCAAAATAATGAACTTTATACAAGTTGGATCTGAATTGAATCCTTCACAAACATGATGTATCTGATCTTATATGATATAGCCGATTAGAGCGAACAACCACACACTTAAACTTTTTGAGAAGAGTCATCGACTTGGTTTGATATTCGATACCAAGATAATATTTACACTTCATCTTGATGATGCATTTTTCATAAAAGATTTCCAATAATTAGACCCAATTTATGTCCTCTCCAAACTCAAATATTGCTCTACTGTCTGGTATTCAATCTACCATGATCAGTGTGAAAAAATTCAATAAATGCTTTTTGAAGTTTTGGCTGTGATGTGATATCTCCAAATCTCCACTATAAAATTCAATAAAATTTATGTTTTTTAAGGAATATGATTATCATCTTATTCATAATCAGACTCTTTGTAATATAAGTATGGTATTTGGTTCCTTGTTGAGCGTAGAAAAGTGTGCAGTGTCATCCATTTATGAAAACTATTGGATTGGATTGTCGATGAGCCTCCCATGGGTAACTTCTCAGACTCCGGTGTCCTGAGAACTTTTACTTACCATCACCATGAAATAATTACATTAAGAAATCCCCAATCCGTGGCATGTGTTATCTTCATGGTAGTAAATCCGAAATCCATCTGAATCGCTTGATAAATGGCAATTGTTGTCAGGCAAATCGCCACTCATCACTGTTACTTTGAAATCAGAGTTTCTTGCAATGTCTTAATCCTGCAAAAGTCAAACAAATGGTAAAGAGAGAGCTAACTGTTCCTTAGAATGAAGAGATTTTTCAACCTTTTTCGGTATTTCGTCTTCACCACATTAATCTTCTTTATAACTGCATTTCTACTATCAATTATAAATAAAAAATCAGATGCCGCTTTCCTCGTCTTCTCCTTCATTTTCACATTGTTGTTGAAAAAACCTTTGTTAGTTTTTTCAAAAACAACTACACACTGACGTTTGCTTGCATAATCAAATCTTAAAACATACGTTCTATTTTGCTTGTTCAAGCGTATGAATAATGAAAATTTAACTAATCTTCAATCAAAATGCTTGCACTAGTATGTTTGTACATACAAGACATGCAGATTTGTTTGCAGTTATGTGTATAGCCACCTTTAAGTTAATATTAGACTTTAGATAAGGCTATTAAAAAAAATAATCAATGAAAAAATCATCAAACATCAATCTTGTTATCTTTACCCTAAAAACCGATTTTTTTTTTCATCATGAGATCATCATAATGAAAAAAATTAATTTCTGATCTATTTTATATATAGTCCTATATATAGTGGGATATATTAATAGATTGATTAGTTAGTCATCTTCCATTCTTTGCTGATAATGAGCTGAAAAGCTTATCTCTCTCTTTTATAACTATGAATACCATGGTATTAGACAAAAGACAAAAATGGATTAATGATTTAAAGTTTTGAATATAATACAAAGGCCAACAAAAAAAATTTCATAGAAAATGTGCTCTAAAGCGGCTCTTTGAATTTCCTAGATATTTTAAGAGTGTAATCTTATTAAAATATGCAGATAGTTAAAATACATAAAAATATAAAGTTTTAGCTGAATCGAAGGTGATTTAATGGTACAAAACACAGCTAAAAGTTTACAAAAATCGGTACCTACCTAATACAATTTTTACCATCCCTGAATGCAAAAAACATATATTTACGATATTCTAGTCCTTTTGCTTTCCAGAAATTTATTTATTTATTTATTCAATCACTGCACAACAGCTTTGAAGCCACTTATCGGCAGGTTATAAATAGTCAAACATATTATAACATACATTTTGGATCAGTCTGTTAGAGAAAGAACCTCCTTCAAAGTTTTAGGTGGAAGAAAAGGTCCAGTTCACCGTATTCCCTATCATACAAATCACACATCCTATATAGGGGTGATCTCTTAAGGAAATTATTCGGTAAATAGAATAGGTCACGGCTTCTATTTATCTATTCATCATTTGATTCATTAGTGAAAATCTATTAATTATTAACAAAATTTTGAACAAAATGGTCTGGTGGAAACACTATGGTTGCTAATCTCTTAGGCACTTTAGAGAACGTTTTAATTAAAATATAAAATATCTCTCTTCCTCTAAAACTAGAACCTGATGGGCAAAACTGATGGTATTTTTGGAATCAGGGCTACCCATAATCCCAGGAATAGCTTAAAGCACCCAAGCACCAAAGTTTGGCCTGTGTTATATTATAGATAAGAAGTAAAAAGTCATTTAAATTATACATATTATGGGCAGTGTTCTTTAAACTTCCCATAATGTGTATAAGTTAAAGCTACATGTTAAGTCATCTATTTTTACCTCAAAAATCAGAGAGAGATTGATTGAAGAAGGTTCATGACTTGATTCGGATAACGAATCTAAAGCTGCAACACAATTCGGGTTCAAATTCCGCTTGACGTAAAAAATAAATTCTAGAGTAGATAATTTGAAGATAATCTCACCTCCTAGGTATCACAAAGTGCACTTGAGAACAGTCATTTTAACCTAACCTATATTTCATTGATTTCAAATTTATTTTATTTTATATTTAAAATCTTGAATTAAAATGTATTCCCTGAAATCTCCCTGTCAGCGCAATGACATTTCGGGCGTACATTGAATATGAGTTGGTAGAGAAGTTTTGAAAGGTAGAGTGTGTGTGTGTGTATGTGTATGAGAGAGGGAAAGAGAAAGAGAGGTGTACAAGGGCACAAGGGCATAAGAGTTTATGCCATCGATTGAGTGAGTGGGTGGTGCTTGGCTTTACTCTGCCTGTTCTAACGTAAGACTCGAGACCATCTGCTTGCTCGCGCGCCACTTGCTCTTTGTCACTTTCACTCTCACTCACTCACTTACTGCCCTTTCTTCCTTCATCCAGAATGGAGAAGGGGGGGGATCTTTATGAACTTCACCTACCATATGTTACTCTCTCGCCTTCTCTGCTACTTTAGCCAATTCCACTTTTAAACATTATCTTATTTCTCCAAATCCAAAATTAATTTAATAGAAATAATAAATGATACACTAGATTTTTAGAGCATTAGAAATAATCGTAAAAATTGGAAGTGAGTTTTACATTTTTCATTTATCAAAACTGTTTAAAATATTGTAATATATCGTAAATTGTTAAATTTTAGAATTAAAAAAAGGTTAGTAAAGTATTATTTATGTGGTATGTGGTATAAGAAACGCGATGCGTGTGCGTTTCGCATACCAAATTTCATCGATTTAGTTCGTTGGTTTTTTGAGTTTTCGTGTTCAGATACACAGACATAATTTCAAAAACGGTGAGTTCTAAAACTTCGAGAATAAACACAGGTTTTAATGATTATACTATTTTCTCTATTTAATGAGCCTTAGAGGTCTAATCGCTGGTTTCTGGAACTTTAGATATCGAACCAATACTCTTTACAATCCGATAACCTGTGAAAAAGTGATGCTCTAAGTTTCGATAAGATATTGTTTCAATAAATCATTCGAAAAAATTATAGGATCAATTTTGACGAGATATCTTACCAATAAACTATACCAGAGCACCTTTTCTGTTTTTTTTGGCTGTGATTTTGATGTAAAAAATTTTGACTCTTCATTACTTTTTTATCCATTATCGATACCCATAACTTTTATTATAACGTTTAAAAATTATCTATGACAGTAACTTAATAAACAGGAGAAGGCTAACCAAAATATTAATTACACTGATGCTGGCGCCATCTGTTAGTTATCTATTCGGAGTATACAGTATAGAACCTATATCTATCGAATCTATAAGTTATCGAACTCTTAATTCAAATGAGGCAGTTATTTGTGGAATCAATTAAGATTTGTTAGCTTTTGGTTCAAGTAGCTGATTTTCTAGCAATAAGTAAGGTAGCTCTGGAACTTCTTAAAGACACTTGCTCCCTCTTACCGTTAGAGCCGACTAATAGAGCATATACTAGAATACAGATGTACTTCTTATACAAGAAAGAAAAAACAAAAATCCCAGTAATAATATCTTTCAGTCATTAGTCTCAGAACTGACACGTTGTGGTTACCCTGAGGAGTAACTTTCATGGGTATAATAATGAGGTGGGTTCTCGTATCTTTCCTTAGAAGGAAGCATCTCAGAGTTAGATGATTTTTTGCCATGAGATGGAATTGTACTCGAATTGTTTTCAACTCAAGATTATTAGCTTAACTGGTTATCCCCTAGGCTCACTAATATTATATAAATTACGACATGCTGATATCTTTTCAAGAATTAGGGAGATGATGAAAGAACCCCTAGAAGAATTCAAGAACATCCTGATAGAAAAAGACAGAGAGTTTGTTAATGACTCCATCTTCAACAGCTATTACAAGGAAACAACCCTCTTTAACGATGACTATGGCCCACGAGATTATCTCACCTGGAAAACAAGATTTGGGCACCTCAGGTTGAACTCCCAAGTCAGGACGGCTGGAAAGTATATCCTAAAGTTAACGGTGAACTACAACACGTACCTAATAAACCAAAAAGAGATATGCTCCATATGTAACCTTCACCAGCCAGAAACTCTATTCCACATCCTCAATGACTGCCCAATATACCACCCCTTCAGAATGCACCACGGAGATAAAAAAACTTGCAAAATGAAGTAGATATCATAGAATATTTTAATGGCGAGGAGAATATTAAGAAATTGTATATTTTTGTAAGCTCTGTAATGAGAACAAGGTCCTTTATAATCAACGAATGATTTTTGTGGCATGTATTTGTAGGACCATATGTACCTCTCTCCAACCACAAATGTACTTGAGTACTTTCAATAAATATTATTATTGTTATTATTATGCTGATATCTTTTTGATTAAAAGTTGATCTATCATTCTAAAAATTTTTTCTAAATTTATTAATAGTGTAAAAACTCTGCTTTGTTAAATTTGTCAAATATTTTTTTTTATTTTTTAATGTATTTTATTACATATTTGCATTTAGACAACTTTTAATATTCATTTTAATCTAAATTCTATAGTGAAATTTAAAATAAATTGTGTACAATAACAGTGTTTGGAATTTAAAGTAGAGAGAATTTAGAATTTAATTAAATTTTTTATGATTTATTCTGGAAATATATATATATATATAAAAGTTAAAATAAAAAAAACATCCCTTTGATATGATATGAGATGAGATTGTCAATAATATATATCTATATACGGTATATATTCTCTCTCTGTCACATTTAGGAGGATAAAATACTCTAATTAGTAGAATAGCTGAAATAATTAGTGTTTGCCGAAATGAGAATTCTGGATAGAATTTTGAAATAACACACCAAAGCGATGTATCTCATCATTAACTTTAGAGAGAGAGGAGGATCGCATTTCTCTTTCTCTCCCACTCAATGCATTCAAATTACAGACAAAAAGAAGATTCCTTTGACAAAATAACAACAATTCTTTCTTTATCAATTGTACAGTATATTAGGTAGAGAATTTATTTTTTTTATAATAACTTAGACCAATATATAAATAACTTTGATATCAAAAAGCACATCTCTCTTTTTTAATAATTATCTTTAATTATTTCATATTCTTATATGTTTTGGATCATTGATTTCAAATCAAGAAGGTTCTATGGCAGATATCGAGATTGCTACAAATAGTCATTGTTTTGTAGAAAAAACACTTGAATTTTCCGAACAGACTAAAGAACTTTGTCCACATAACATCAATAATCCCACACCGATTTTAATCTCTTCCAGAGGAATTCAGCAGAATCTTCTGAATCGATTTGAGATATATACATTATGTTGCTTCTATAATGCCGAAATGTAGAAAATATTGCGAGATAATAGATCAACAACCATTTCGAAGGATCTGATAGAAACACAGATCTGTTCTTATTTATATTGGATAATCCTTCAAAAAGAATGAAATTTGGTGTAGGTGAAGAATGCTCTAGATACCTTGGAACAAACATTTCTTCTTAAGTTAATGGGACTATTTTATTGTCAAGGATTTTTCGGTCACATTGTAAGACAAGTCAACCGTTTAGAAAAAGGAACAATTCCATCAAGATGAGTCAAACAAATAACTGGCAGACAATTTAGTAAAAGGTGACTCTCATCCTTGGAGAGCAGTGAGTTTAAAATAACCATAAAATGTGCCATTACCAAGACGCCATGAGGTTAAAAATTTTTATTAAGTGGATGATTTTTCACGTTTATTTATACAACTCTAAAACCACCCTCAGGAAATCCGTCCAGTAGTTTAGGAATGCATACAGGTCAATCGTAGATTCATTTATATACGGTAATTATAGAAATGAGAAAATCTTTTTTTTAATATGCAATACATTTCATAGTTTCTGTTTATATGGATTTAATATTAGCTATAATTTTTTTAAGAACCCCAAAAAAAGCTATACTCTTTGCTTTCCCTTAGTAACAAAATCAGTATTATCAGAGGTTATCTCCCAAATTTTATTATTTTCTGTTTGGGATAGTCTAATAATAAAAAAAAGTTATATAGATATGATTTAACCCCTGAAGCTATATGATGATATTTGTTCTAAAATAAAAACGATTCTTATCATAAAATAACTCGATCCTCATCCGGAAAAGGATATGATAAATATTTATATGAGAGATAATATTCCAAATCAAAATCATCGTTGTAAACTATTGTATTTATACTGGAAAAATATTTTTTTAAAAGAAAACCTAATTTGCAAAATTTTTTTGGAATGGACAATTCTCTAATAAGGGATATTGTAAAGTATTTCTCAAGATGCCGAAAAATTCAACATTCATTAGCATATATTTTTCTTTGAATCATAATTTTTATTTGAATTGTTTTAAAAATTCACTTCTTTTATTCTTAATCCAAGAATAATTGTCTTAGCATTATAAAATTTCTAATAGTCTATCTATTTCTTTTTATGTGTAACACCAAAACCCCTTTTTGGCATGTTGCTGGTTATTTGGGTAACACTTTCAAATTGATTTTTCCTTGCAAAATAAAATTGCCGAAACCAGTTATGCTGAATGACTAGAGCAGCGGTTCCCAACCCGTGGGCCGCGGCCCAGTTGTGGGCCGCGGGCTGATTGGAACTGGGCCGCGGACTTCTAAAATTATACAGGGTCCCAGAACTCAAGGATAATCCGTGAATAGGAGATAGGTCAATTAATGAGTGTTCAAATGGAAAAAATTTTTAAATAAAAGTCTCTTAGTTTACGAATTAAGGACATTTTTTGAAAATCTGGAAAATCGCTACCTTTCCCTAAGTATTTACTATGGCTACAAATTTTCATATTTTATTTAATATTATAATTTTCCATATTTACAAAAAATGTCCTTAACTCGAAAACTAAGAGACTTTTATATAAAATTTTTTTTCCATTTGAACACTCATTAACTGACCGATCTCCTGTTCACGGATTATTCTTGAGTTTTGGGACACCCTGTATATATACACTGGGTCTCAGAGGTTTTTTTTATGGAAAAAGTGGGCCGCACATCAAAAAATCTGGTGTGACTGGCGCACAGCACACAACTTTCTCTTACCTTCGGTAATCGAAAGTTGTGTTCTGTGCTTGTCACACCAGATTTTTTGTGTCGACATGTATTTAGTTTCCGACAGTACGGTTCATTCGATTTTCTAGATGTAAAATTTATAAGTATGGCAAAATATTTATATTTTGTTACCATGGCAACCATTTCTCCTATCTTTTCTATGGAGTTCAAGAGTAAAGTGGTCTTCAGAAGATTTCAATCACAAAATGAGAATATACATTTTAAAGAGAATCTAAAAAATAATTGATTTTTGAATTTAAAAAAAATCGTTGGAGCAAATTTAGAGAAAATCGAAAAAAACTGAAAAAGTGCATCAGTAAAGTACTAGTACTCTTTGGCCGATTTTGTTCAAAAGCTTCGTGTCACGTCCCATGGGGGTGCCTAACTTAAATATAAAATTTCAATCACCTAGCTCTTTTCGTTCTTGAGATATTTTGTTCACAGACACACACACAGACAGACAGACAGACAGACAGACAGACCGACCATGTCGCGAAAACCACTTTTTTGGATTCAGGGGGCCTCAAAACGTATACATCCATCAAAATCTCGACATCGAATTTTTGACATGAAACCAATACTTTCTCTCTCTATACACTGTAAAAAAAAATATGAATTTTCATTCATATCTCATAAACTTTGGTGGTTTAATTTTAATAGACCTAGGATATGAGTTAAAATTAATATACAAGTATATGAATAAGTATCGCTTTAAAAAAAATATGAATTTTCCTTCTTTTTTCACATACTTTCGTAGTTTAATTTTAATACACCTAGAATGTGAATTAAAATTAATATAAAAGTTTATGAACAAATTACTAACTTTTAAACTTATCTTTTTCTTTGTGTGCCGCCAAATTTTGAAATCGTTAAAAGTGTACCGCGACAAGTTGAGAATCACTGGTCTAAACGTTCTCAAATAACTCGACTACCTCAAGGAATTTTTATTAATATTATTTTATATTAGGAAACTTGAAATTATTCTTTTAAAATTCATTTCCAAAATCTATATTGATTAAATTCTGGTTTGAAATTCGCGCTCTAAGCTATTTAAATATTTATGAAGTCACTAATTAAATAATTTTTATAAAGTAATTCAACTAAATAGCTATAGAAATTAAAATTAAAATTAACAATTTCACCAAAATAATTAATTTTAAAATATACAAGAAATTGGTTAGGTTGGCACCAGGTTGGCACCAAATTCTGTTTTTGAAGTAGCTGATTTAACGCATAGATAATTGAACGTGTATTATTATTTAAAATGTGAAATATAAATATTTAATCAATATATTGAAATAGGAACATTTTACTAACAAAATCGTAAGTATTGAATTAGAATTTTTTCATTGAAATTTTTTTTTTCTCAATTTCAAATCAATTATTGTTTGTCATTTTTCAGGTGAGGTTAGTTAATACTCCAGCCAGGGAATAAACTTCAATCATACTGCAAATGAAATGTAACTCTTTATTACTTCTCAAAGAAGATGAAAATCGACATATTTTTTGTATTAAATTATTAAAATGATTTGTATTTGTGTTTAATTTACTTGGAAATGTATAAAAATTTATTTTTTGATACAAATTTATTATTTTAATACTTTAATTTGTTTTATTATTTAGTAAAATTGTATATTTTAATATAATATAATTTTTTTTTAATAAATAAAAAATAAAATAAATAAAAAAAACTATTATTTCACCTAGACCACTCACTTTCCCTCAAAAGTATAAACTCGTAAGGACTTTAATTTTTGTTTATTAAAGCTTTTGTGGTTTGAAATATTATTATTAGGAGAATTTTTAATTATAGACCACATATTTGTATTAAATATTTATTAAAAATATATATATTTGTACAGTATTTATATATTTTTAATAAATATTTAATACAAATATGTGGTCTATAATTAAAAGTTCTCCTACTTTCATTTTTCACAAAAAAGTATATTATTTCTCATAAACCCGTAATTTAAATTTCATATACCAAAAATGAATTTATTCATATACCCGTAATTTAAATTTCATATACCAAAAATGAATTTATTCACATACCCGAAAATGAATTTTTTCATATACCCGAATATGAAAAATTTCATATCTGGGTTTGTGAAAATTCATTTTTGGTATATGACCTTTCTCATATACCCAAAATGAATATTCATAAACAGTTTGTGTAACAGACTTCCTATACATGTGTATGAATCTGGCTCGAAAATTTTTAACAGTGTATATATTAATATTAACATATATATAGAGGTAAGAGAAAGTAAAAAGGTTGGGAACCACTGGACTAGAGAATGGATCGATTTCATTTCGTTCAGCTAACTTATGAGCTTATTTACCTTCAAAGCCGAAAAAAATCTTGACTCCATATCCAAAATATATTTTATCAATTCCTCTTCCAAGACCTGTTAGAATGGTTGGCATACCAGGTGTTATCTGAGAGTTCTTTTGGGCACCTCATAATTCCTGGTAGCTTTTATCTTCTCATTCTAAAAATGTTTTCCATTACGCAGCTGGTATTTTTATAAATCGCACAATCTTAAGAATAATGGTATGGTTGAATTTAAAATGTAACAAAACAATTTCATCAATTGGGACATGGCCTGATATGTAGTTTTGTTAAACGAAATTGCATTGTCAATATTTATATTTTAAATTAATAAGATAAGCCATCTTAAAACGAAGTCAATTGAACAATCGTAACAAAAAAAAAAAAGAGATCTAAGCAAGTTAAATCGCATTTCATTTGACTCGCAAGCGATTAAATCCAGAAGAGAGAGAGAGAGAGAGAAGAGGGCTTTTTTAAGGGATACAAATGACCCATCATCCTACTGCATGTGGGAAGGGATATTAATGTCACGCCATTTCCTACGGCGATAAAAGAAATTGGCAGAGATTTTGCGGCCAGGCGCAAAAAAAAACAACAAACCCCCCCGATTAATATTACTCTCCTACTTTCTCACCAGGAAAAAGTTAAATTTTTTCGTGCTTTTTGCTACTTCTTCTTGAGGAAGAGGCAATTACTTAAGAGTATTAAATATAATAATAAGAATGACGATGTGAAACAGATAACATTTATAAAAAAAAAAAAAAAAGAAGGGAACATAAAGAAATAAAAAACTCATTATGCTAATTTATTTAATTTCTGAAAGCTAAATCGTTTCCTTTTTTTTTTGTTTTTGTTCAAGACAAGACAAAAAAATGGATTATCAGAAGTCAGATGTCAAAAATAAATTTTCATTTTCTTTTACTAAATACATACATAGCCTCAGGGAAAAAAAGGAAATCTAATTAGAATTCTTCAGATCAAGTTTGGCTGTAGAAAAAGCTTCTAAGAATTTGGATTAAAGCTTAGTTTTATAAGAAAATTGAAAGAAATTTTTATTATTAACGCAGTTTATTGTTGAAAGAATATAATATCTTACCAAAAATAATAAGATATTTGGGGGAATATTTTCTTTTTTATTGTTAGTCAGTATCTTAAGGGTCTCGCTAAGTTTCTGATTACGAATCAAGACAAGTCCACAATTCGGGTTCAAGATCTTCTTGCCCCAACATTGTTTGGGTTAGATAAGTGGGATTTCTCCTCTAGGTATGGTGCGGTATAACAAAGGGCCTTAAAAGGCCGAACTTCCACTTTAAACTCACCTAACCAAACCCAGTAGGAACCCTGATGTTGATAATGATTTACAATTAATTCCAAAGAGAATTTCGAGACTATTATCATAAACTATGTTGATATTAAATGATGTATATGATATTTATATATAATGTTTGAGTTGTTCGGTTTCCTAGCGTTACATTATTTTGGTTACTATTTATTGTTATATTTATATTTGATTTTGATTTGAATAAACCAAACGATATATTTTGTAGAAATATCTTTTCTTATTCTGTACACATCAATTGGCGACGAGGCATCCATATTATTTTGGAAAAATTTAATATGCAACCATCGTGCTGGGAAAGCTATATTGAACAAGTAAATTATTATTTTATTGCGAATGGAATTACTGGTTGCGAGAAAAAGAAGGCAATTTTACTTTCTAGTTGTGGCGTCGAATTATTGAAATTAATCAAAGATTTAGCGACTCCAAAGAAGTTAGATGAACTATCTTTTGAAGTTATTGTATCTTTATTAACTAAACACTTCAGTCCGAGACCTAATAAGTATGTCGAACGTTTTAAATTCCGAAGGCGTTATCAGCTATCTACGGAAAGCGTTATGGAATATGTCACAAATTTGCGAAGAATGTGTGAATTTTGTGAATTCAAGGATATGGATGAAGAAATTGTCGATCAGTTAATTAATGGATTAACAGATGAAACCATTTCTCAAAGATTGATGTCTGAAAAATCTCTTTCTTTGGAGAAGGCTACAAGTGTTGCTGTGGCTGCGGAAATTTCTAAAAAGCATTTAAGAAACAGAAATAATGAATCAAGCCAATCTCTTCAGAAGGTAAGTGATAATTCTGATTCTTGTGAAATTAATAAATCGAATCTTGTAAATAAATCTACGAGTGGAAATGTTGATACTACTATAAGAAGATCGAACAGGAACCGAAAACCACCGGAGAGGCTAATTTTAGGGGGAAGATATTGATGTATATGATATTTATATATAATGTTTGAGTTGTTCGGTTTACTAGCGTTAAATTATTTTGGTTACTATTTATTGTTATATTTATATTTGATTTTGATTTGAATAAACCAAACGATATATTTTGTAGAAATATCTTTTCTTATTCTGTACACATCAATAAATAAGACTTAAATTCCGAAGGGATTTCTCAGACTATTATTAGCCTGATGATCATTTTGATACTGTTACTTCAAATTCCAAAAAGACTTTTGGGCAAATAAACAAATTTTCTTCTGCATTGTCATAATCAGTATTTTGATGATGATACCAATAGTTGTGTACCAAGATTGTTTAATACACATCATATGCGAAAGTATGTGGCGTGCCAAGTAGTATAAATGAGGATAGGTGTAGACTAGCCTACACCTATCCTCATATCATAATTTTATTTTTATTATATACCATCTTCGGCACTTTATTAATTGATTTCGTAAGGTTAAATATAGAAAAATGCATTTTTTGTGTATCAATAATAATACACTAGTTTTCAGCTTTTTTTTTTTTGTAAATAAAACTTAGAAATTTGACTTCTAAAAGTTCATTTATGAATGCTACTGTAATTACAAGTTGATGGTTGTTTCTACTAGTAAAAGGTGTCAAGGCGTTGGCTAATTTGTGGTCACATCATGTGTGTGGATGAATTTAATTCGCTGCTGCTGCTGCTGCTCATTGGCTAGAAATTCTCTCCCTTGTAAATGTTTTGAGATAGGTCTAAGTAACAGTAACAAACCATAGGAAAGGGGTTTGGCCCTCCCCCTCCCCCCCCACCCTCCCTTTCTTCCTCTCATGCAGATGTTACGCTCGAGATTATCGTCAAAGTTTCTCTCTCTAAAACCCTAAATCCAAACGCAACCAACCAACTCGAAATCGACCTCTCTAAGATAGGGGGAAAAAAAAATAAATAAATAACCTCCTAACATTCAAACCCTTTAATTATTAATAAGTATCTTAGGAAATAGGAGATATATCACGAAAGTAAAAACAATATATTTTTATTTTCTCGCTCTCTCTTGAGACCATTAAAGGGCTTTTACGAAGAAAAAGGAAAAAACAGGAAGAAAATATATTCTAATTAAATCCATTAATAAATTAAAAAATAAATAAAAGTGGAGATGGGAAACACATTCCTGCAATAATTACCTAACTATTTAAATAATAAATTACGGATTTAAAGACCAACTTCCGATGCACCTATAATCCAACGAATTCATATATACACTATTCATTGAGTCAGATACTTGTCTAATTATTTATAGGAACATTAAATAAAAAATCTGGTGTGACTGGCGCACAGCACACAACTTTCTCTTACCTTCGGTAATCGAAAGTTGTGTTCTGTGCTTGTCAAACTAGATTTTTTGTGTCGACATGTTTTAAAAAGTTTTTTTTTTATTATATTTTTTTCCTATCTTTTCTATGGAATACAAGAGTAAAGGGGTCTTCTGAAGATTTCAATCACAAAATGAGGATATACATTTTATAGAGAATCTAAAAAATAATTGATTTTTGAATTTTTAAAAAAATCGTTGGAGCGAATTTTGAGAAAATCGAAAAAAACTGAAAAAGTGCATCAGTAAAGTACTAGTACTCTTTGGCCGATTTTGTTCAAAAGCTTAGTGTCACGTCCCATGGGGGTGCCTAACTTAAATATAAAATTTCAACCTCGTAGCTCTTTTCGTTCTTGAGATATTTTGTTCACAGACAGACAGACAGACACACAGACAGACAGACCATGTCGCGAAAACCACTTTTTTGGATTCAGGGGACCTCAAAACGTGAAGATCCATCAAAATCTCGACATCGAATTTTTGACATGAATCCAATACTTTCTCTCTCTATATATTAACATATATATAGAAGTAAGAGAAAGTAAAAGGGAACAGGAACATAAGCTAATATCTTATCTTATAAAAATTAGATATAATTTCTTTTTATAATTGACAAATTAGCTTTCCGCTTCGTAAAAAAAAATCTGTAATAAATTCAAACTATTA
>JAKCPI010021935.1:0-42027 GCA_023213315.1 Euborellia annulipes | reverse complement strand
TATATATATATACTATCATCGCAAAGCCCGCCTTCGGCGGGCTTTCGTTTAGCCAGGGGGCTGCGCCCCTGGACTCCCCTTGCTTCGCCTTCGGCGAGCAAGTTTATTCCCAATTTGGGATATTTCTTGTTGCAATGCAAATGTTAAGATGTTAAGGAAGGATCTTATATTCAAGCGAGGCGAGGGTACCGATTGGGAACAAGCAAAAAAAGGGTCCGTTTATGATTGTTTAAAGGGTCAGTCACCTGCGTCCTCTTTCGTTTTTCAACTGCTGCGTAGCCCCCACCCCCAAGCCCATAGTCAGGTAGGAAGCTGGTTCACACAGCACCAAGGACGCTCTCTAATTTCTAGCCAACTTGTTGATTTTGTGTTCCCATATTGAAGAAATTTGATTATAATTAATTTTCCAAAACATTTAAGAGATTCAGATTATTACTACGTTACTCCCAGAGCCATGTATTATAGGTGTACTTAATTTCAAATGGATTCATTGAAAATTGTGGATTTCTATAGAACATATACATACATATTTACATACATACATACATTTTTCCCATTTCATTTTTATATTATATATTTTTATATTATATATATATAATATATATATATATATATATATACAATATATAGAGAGAGAGAATTGCGATCATGTCAAAAATTTCGAGATTTTGATGGATATACATGTTTTGAAGTCTCCTGAGTTCAAAAAAGTGGGTGCCGCAAATTGGTCTGTCTGTGTGTATGTAACGATTTTAAGCATGAAGTAATTGAGCTACGGAATTGAAATTTTATATTTAAGTTAGGTACCTCCCGGACACTCAAAATAAGGTTTTGAACGAAATCAACCAAAAAGTACTAGTACTCTACTGAAGTACTTTAAGATTTTTTCGAATTTCTTAAAATCTTACGATTTTGATTAAAATTCATAAATCAATTATTTTTTAGATCCTCTTTAAAATGTATATTCTCATTTTGCCCTGAAAAATTGTTTGAAGACACTTTACTGATGTAGTATTTTATATTTTTCAAATTCATTTTCCGGCTCTTCCTTCCATAGAGCCAATGCAAATTCCCTATAGGGATTTGCATGCAAATTTCAATTCAAAAGAGGGTCGGTCCCCCTTTGGAACTTTTACACATTAAAAAAAAAATTTCCAATTTTTATGAAATTTTGTATTTATTTAGGATTCTCTATTGTGTATAAAATATCCAAATATGAGATTAAAATTTTGAAAAATAACCATAGTTTATTTCAAGCAGTCAACATTTAAAACGCAAGGGGCTATGGGAAACTAAATATATATATCTCGAAAAAATCTGGTTCGATCAGTCTCGCTAGATTTTTTGTCTTATAATTAAATGAGATTGTAGTTTTTGGCTATTTTCTTAGGTTTACTAGTTGCAAAAAATAAAGAGGAGAAGCAGCTAAAAAATAAAGCATCCACTTATATAACAAAAAATCGAGATGTTTTGGGTCTATTTTTCCATCATCTTTCACGCAAAACGTCTCGATTTTTTGTTTTATAAACGGATTTGGCTACTCCTTTTCCTTGCAAGCATTATAAAGAATAGTTATTTTATAAATAAAATATCCGCGATTTGCCTTCCAGGTAATTATTTTGACTAAAGATGACTTTTATCTTATAATCAAAATTTAGCTTTTTTTTTTTAATATTGTTCTCCTATTAGAGGTGAGCTCTTTAACATAAGCCTACATTAAAAATATTTTTATAATAATGAATACTCAGACAAAGAAAGTAAAACATATGATCAAAAGCAATTTAATCATCCTAAAAATTATTAGTTGCCTTTTGACCTATTTTAAAAAATTATATACTTTCCATTTTTCTGATTTTTTTTTATGTATATGATAAATAATACTTCTAATTTGGGAGACTTTCTTAATTCACAAAAAGCAATAGTGAAGAAAGAAAAAAGTTAGTCACAATAATATAAATATAAAATTAGAAATCACACCAAGACAAAAAAACCTTTGCAAAAATCTAACGCAAAGTTTAAATTTTTCTTTACACAAAAAAAAAGAGCCAAACGAAAATTTTTTGTAGGTCAAATAAATTTTTTAGATTTTTCGTATTTGTATATTTAAGGTTGTTCGGATAGTACATCGTAAGTCATAATAGAATCTAAATTTTTTTTTAAATAAAATTAAAAATTTGAATGCCAAAATTCCTTATTATAATTTAGTCGTGACCTATCATAGTTTATAATTGGATTAAGTTAATAATTTAATTACCAAAAATAATAAATGAATGACTTTCGACTTGAGTAGTTTTTCACGTAATATAGAACTGGCAACATTGCATTCATCAACTATCAATTTTAAATCTTAAACGCCTTAAATTTTATTTTATTTAATATATTACAAATGTTTAATGCAAATCAGTTTAAACACAATGGACGATTTGCGAGAAAAAATATTGTAAAATTGAAAAAAAAAATGCATCTGACATAGAGATAAGACACTTATGCTATGCGACGTTGCCGACTGGCCTCACTCTCAAATCTTCCTTATTTTTAAATATTGGCGACTGACATTTTGGAGAATTTTGACTTTCTTGTTAAAATATCTTTAAAAGCGGTCAGCAGAAACTTTTGGTTTTATTTTTAACGTATTCCTCGGAAGTGAATTAATAAAATGTAAGTTTTTTGTTTTTGTATCATTTGCACAGATGCCTATATAATTCGATATGTGTGCGTTTCGTCGTTATTCCCCATAGGCTACATGTTAAATTTCAATTTTTAAAAATTAATTACACGATAACCCTGTGTCAGATCTGCTTCAAAATTTTATTTTATACGTATTTGATAGTGATTAATAACATATTAAAAAATTAGCTTTAATCTACTCAAGTGCTTTAATGTCCGAACAACCTTAATAACAGTACTGAGTTAATGTATATTTTGGAGGCAACAGTCATCATACAAAAAGCGGGTATTTTTTTGTGTTTATATATTTGTTAGTTTTGGCATTGAATGAGAATTTTAATCTGTACAAATTGCAATAATGCCCTCCTTTCTCGATCACTCTTGTTGGAGTAAGTCAATAGAGTCCGAACAAGTATTTTAATTGTAATATTTTTTCTTATTAAAGAAGTTAATGAACCTGGATGTATTTATTTAAAATATTAAGAGTTATATGAATGAATTACTTTTTCGAAAAATTATATATAGCAAATTGAAAGATAGGAGGGAGGATATAACCCCGGGGCACTGACCTCCTCAGAGCTCATTGAACTTCAAGCCAAAATTTCTAATGAAATAAAAATAAAATTTTTTTTCCTTCTGACCGTAAAATTTAAAGGGAGGGGGCATAATTTAGCCACAGGACCCGGCAAGGCTCTGTATGTATTTTTTGTAATCCTATTCCTATATGGATTTGTTAAGCCATTAACGAGTTCTCACCTCTGTGATTAATATCAACCCCACTTCCACTGTAAATAAATATTAAAATACTTAATTTCTTAATGATATAAATTTAAAAAAAATAATTAATTCGCCTCTCTTTTGAGTTAATTTTTGCCTCTCAATATTTTAAAAAGTAAATGAATAAATTAAAACTAAAAAACATTCAAATATATTATTTTCTGTATTGTAGTTGTGGCTTTTGAGTTGTATCAAGGAAGGGCTGCAGGAGCAGAGACTGGCAGCCAAATCTTTTTCTTTAAATATTTTATTGGGCCGACGTTTCGGTCTTGATAGCTGAAGATGACCTCTATCGAGACCGAAACGTCGGCCCAATAAAAAAAATTTAAAGAAAAAAAATTTAGCTGCCAGTCTCTGTTCCTGCAACCCTTCCTTGATATTATTTGAGAAAAAAGTATTTCTATTAAAATCGTCGTTTGAACTTAAATGAATTCAAGTTCCACAGCCCAACTCAATAAAAAAAAAAATTGGGAAAAAGATTTGTACTATCAATATAAACAAAGATCCATTATTGCTATTTTATACATATTTAAAAAAGAAATCACCTTACCTTTCAATGACCAATCTAACAACTAAATAACTCCAACATCTTCCACACCAAACCCCACCAACCACCTCCCTCCATCTTTCGTTTTCCCACCCCCAATTTATTTTTTTTAAATTTTTTTTTTTTTTTTTTTTTTTTTTTTTTTTTTTTTTTTTTTTTTTCTTTTTTATTAATTTATTTTTTTTTTTTTATTTTTTTTTTTTTTTTTTTTTTTTTTTTTTTTTTTTTTTTTTTTTTTTTTTTTTTTATATCCTACTCTTTTTTTATATTTTTTTTTCGGGCGGCCGAAGGGGTCCCCCTTTTCGAAAAACAAAAACACGGCCAAAAACTAATTTTTGGGAAAAAAAAATAAAAAAATATTGGTGGTTTATAAATAACTGTAACTTTTAGGGTGATGTGTTATATACCGGTAAAAATTTAAAAATATATATACACTATATTCTTTTTTTGTAAACTCACTCAAATAATTAATTTGTATCCGCAAATGAGCTCTAAAATATCAGATAACACTCATCTCATATAATATAAAATTATCATATTATATTATAATAACCAAAAATCTAACATTTTTCATTTGTTCATAAAAATTTACTATTGAAAATTATGTCCTACTCAAAACCCAACTCAGTAAAAAAATTGGGAAAAAAGACATTGAAAATACAAAAGTACTTCTGACATTTGTGTGAAAATAAAATATTCAATAAAATCTTTCTTTAATAGATTTACTTTTATGGAAAGGGCTTAGTAAAAAAATTCGACTTTTTTTAAAAATTTTCATAAAAGATAAATTCCAACTCTTAAAGCTTATCTATTAATATATGTCATGCAAATTCAAAAATTTAACCACGATCTCACGTTCTTTAATTCTCAGGTGACCAAGCACATTTCTGTTAATTGATAGTTGCATAAAACTAAATTTGCCAATAAAGGGATCTCTCATTGTTTGTGCTAAATAATTAACGCCGTTAATTTTAATAAATAACACCAGATTTAAAAAATAATTTAATTTTACTTGATCAAAATCAATCAAATTATATTTAAATATAGTGTAAAGAAACCAGAAGTTAGAGCTCAGGGTTCTAATTCCATTACCTCAGTTAACAATAATGTCAGGGGCTTAAGATCAATCAAGTTTCAAAAATGACTTGTATTTCTATTATCATATCGGCGGCTAATTCTAAAAAAAAAAAAATAAAATAGTAAAATCAGCTTATTATAATCCAATCAATTTATGGTTAGTATCGTTTTGATATCTAATCAGCGGTTTTTATCTTTTCCGATATGTTTGCTCATTAATCCCTAATTAGTACAGGGCGTGACGATTTGGACCCGCCCTTGATCTCCCGTTAGGGGGTTTAGCACCTGAGGACTTTCGCTGGTGGGGAGGTCTATTTTTTGCTTGCTTGGTTGCGCAACTAGGAGACCGGAACAGGTGCCGTTTTCACCAGTATGCGCCACTTTTGTATGCTCCGGTAGGTGCGCGCAAAGCTTCTCAAGAAACATCTACCAGTAGTGCACCGGACGCCGAGGAGGCCTCATCTTCGGCCGTGGGGCCTCACTTGGTTAATAAGCAAATGGTATTGCCCTTCATACCTCCGAAATTTCCATCTGCAATTGGCGATTCGAACGCATTGATCAAACCAAGTGAATATCTACGTAGTATTAGTTCATCAGGAAAATCGACCATCTCCTCAGTGACATCCACAGAACTTCACGTTAGTTCAACTGAATCGAAAACTGTACCTACAACGGCACCTGTAATACCATCACCACCACAACTACCTGCAGTGATTTTGGGACCTGGTCCACCACCACCACCTCTTCCAGACCAACAATTTTCTCTGCCGCCAGCAGCGCCAACCCTGGCTTCGACCAGGAAACAACAGCAACCTTTGGGTGCAATCAGCATTCAAGACTTGAACAGCGTCCAATTGAGGCGTACCGAAAAAATGCTTGCAAATAAAACAGTCTCAGCACCACCCAAAGTTAATATTCTTGGAAAGACAGGTAAGATTTTCGATTTGAAATTACTAGAGCAGTAATAAAAGATTAATTAGAGTGAATTTTAATTGGACTTGATTAGTTCCACTTCAAGAAATCATCTTCATTGAAATTTTTTTTAACGGCTATTTTTTTTTATTTCTAGATGAACCATATTCTGTTCAGAAAGAAGATCTTATTGCAGAATTGAAATTATCGAAAGATATCACAGGAATAAAGAAAATGAAGGTAGAGAGAGCAAAAGTTGAGGAACGACAGGAAAAAGAAATGTTTACCGAAATTACTAAACAATTTACGACCACAAGCTTTGTTGAAAAGGTAGAATTTTTAAAGATTTTATAAAAAAAAAAAATCTAAATGTTGTGAAAATATTGTAGTGTCACAACACGAAATTCAATAATTTCATAAAATAATAATTATTTCTTTTGTTTAGCTATATCTTTGAAAAATTTCCAAGTTATTTAATAATAATTTATTCACTTCTAATTATTTTGTATGAAATAAGATAAAATATTGATTTTTTTTTATAGATTCCTGATAAGGATTCAACTGGTAATCCAATTCCAGCTTGGAAAAGACAAATGCTGGCTAAAAAAGCAGCTGAAAGAGCCAGAAAAGATTTGGAGGAAAAACTTTTGAAAGAAGCGGAGGAGAAACGTCTTCGAGCTATTCCTGCTTGGAAGAGACAACTTCTTGCAAAGAAGGAAGATGAAGCTCGAAAGTAAGTTTATGAATTCTACATACAGTGGCCTAACGTACACCCCCGCAAACCCCGTGCCCCGGGCAGTGGGGGACCGGCGGGCCGGGCCGGGCGGACTTTTAAGGAAATGAAAAGATGATATATTCTTTTTTTCCTTTTATAATATATCATTTTTGCGTTTTCACCTGAGCCCCGAAGGGCCCAGGCCCTCTCAAAGAAAAATTTTCTTTAAATTATTTTTTTTAATCGAAATTTTTCTGTTTTCACCTGAGCCACGAGGCCCCCGGGCCCTCTCTAAGACAAAACTTTTATTTTAAAAAATTCTTAAATATTAATATTTTTCATTTTTTTATTACTTTTATTTATGCAACACACTTTTTCAAACAAAAATTTAGAAATTAGCCTTATGCCCGTTATTATATGTATAGGTATAGATTGAAAAATTTCAGGGGGGGGCCAGCTAAAATACGTTACGCCACTGTCTACATATACATAATGTAACATATACACAGGGCAACACTGATTCTGTGGCATGGGATTTATTAAACAATTATTAGCTAATTTTGGTCCGCTGAATACGAAAAAAATAATATTTTTGTTGAATTGACTCTACCTTTTGAGATAAAGGCAATCCAATTTATGATGGAAATTTCATTATAGAAGGAGAATATTTTTAAAACGTTTATTTTAAAATTATCAAATGAATTCAAACAAAAATGATACAAAGAATAATAAAATCAATCATAAAAAACAAAAACATATTAATATTAGTTATGAAAAACGTTTTGTATGGGATTTCTTTTAGTGCTATTGGCCCGGTTTATCTTGAGAACCAGAGTCAATTCAAACAAAATAATTTATAGGCTGAGCATCTCATCATAGCTAGCTAAATTGACTTCATAAACTTATGCCGCAGAAATCTTTTTTTTTTTGTTACCCTGTGTAATAAATCAATTTTATCTGATTTAATGGTAAAAATAAATAAGTGCACTAGAGTGGTCCTTAAAAATTGATTCTTGCAATTTATCCCGGGGCACCCTGCTCTTTTGTTCTACTCATTAAAAAAGAATTATAGGAATTTTCGCGAATTTTTTAGCATGATTTTAGGGGTCACTACCACCCTTTAAAGTTTAGACTTATTCAAATACATTGAGGGATTAGCCAGTCCAGTCGATATAACTTTTTACCTGGAAAGTATTCCGAAGTTGATGAAATTTTTTCAGGTTGTTTGGGGTCCATCCTAAGTCCTCAACCTCGAGGACCCTATGCTAACTTGGAAGGGGTGGGGGGGGGGTGCAAATACCTAAAAAAATTTTGGAATCTTGAGTTTATTGCTTATATTTCGTAATCAGAGCATATTTTGTCCACTCTAGTCCCATGCAAAGTTGTAGAGCATTAAATTTGCTAAAATTTGGTACATAAAACAAATTTGTAGACCAAATATTAATATATAATAATTAAATTTACTCGAAATGAAAAATTTTGTCTTTGACCGGCCGAATCTCGGTTAATATTTGGTGTACAAATTTGTTTTATGGACCAGCAAATTCTAGCAAATTTAATGCTCTACAACCTTACATGGGACTAGAGTGAACAAAATATGCTCTGATTAAGAAATATAAGCAAAAAACTCAAAAAAGTCCAAAATTTTTGAGGTTTTTGTACCCCCCTCCCCTTCCAAGTTAGCACAGGGTCCTCGAGGTCGAGGGCTTAGGATAGACATCCTAGAGTACCCCCAAATAATCTGTAAAAATTTCATCAACTTCGGAATACTTGTCAGGTAAAAGTTATATCGACTGGGCTATTAAGGCTAATAAATCATTGAAACAAAAAACCTTGTGTATCATACTTGAATTTAATTCTCCTATTAAAACATATTTTAAAATTATATAATGTTTTATTCAATGTGAAATGCTTTATAAAAATTTTTATAATGCAGTATATATAAATTTCGATTTTTCAACGAGGCCCCTGGAGACATTTTGAAAATTTCGAGGGGCACGGGCCCCCTTGGCTCCGCTTTTTTTACGCCCCTGACACATATATACAAAGAAATCCTTAAATAAGGAAAAAATAAAATCATATTAGTAAAATTATTAGCTGATTTCGATTGCCTAAGGGCCTCTATCTTGTTTAATCCGGCACTGTTCACACCTCTTTTGCCAAACTTAAACTCTGCTATGCCAGAGCTAATTTAAAATTTTCTCTTTCGGGATTTAAGTGTATAGAGCTATCTATCAACACTTTTCCACCATAAAGATATCGGAAGAATCGTTTTTTACACAAACGAATAAATGGAATTCAGTATGTTTAATATTTTGTGTTTTGTTGAAGATTCATTAATCACATTTCAGCTACTATAACGAACTCTATCTTCAGTACTAATATAAATTTTCAAAGATTAGTAATGAAATATGAGAGGAATCCACCAGAAATCCTCGACAAGCAATACAATTTTAACAAGTTATATCCTTAATCGCCTTAATCTTAGAATCCCCAAAGACGCAGGCCTTTTGGATTACTACCTAAATCATCCGAGAATATATATATATATATATTTGGGAAAGAAAACTCTAAATTTTCAGCCAAATATTTCGGAGACCTATTGGCAATTCTTCACTGGATCCATAATAAAACGAAAAAGAGAGACATTCGTGAGAAGATAGTGATGGATTTAAAAGAATATAATATATATACATTTAATGAAAAGAGCAAGTACCGGATCAGCAAATAAAAGAAAGCCTTTGGATGCCAAATGCCGAAAAGGAGACGTTTCGGACAAAATTTATTCGTCCATCTTCAGTCCTTGTAGGCTTATAATCTAATTAGGCACAAAGTTGTTATTGGTGTTGTGGCAGTTCGTGCACATGTTTATTTTATAAAAGGGTGAGAATCTATCAATAGACTTGTGGGCTTAAACCAGTGTTTTCCGCCTTTATAGGGAGGCGCGGACTAGTCTAAGGGGAGGCGCGAATATTAGCCACAGTGAGCAATTTTCCAAATTATTGCTAAAGTTTTATAAATAAAATAATAAATAAAAGAAATATTTTTGTCTAGTTTGAAGGGAAAGTGGTGTAGGTTTTAGGTGAAACATATTTATAAATTAATATTTTTAATATATTGATATGTGAGTTTTCAGAGATTTTTGATTAATAGAAACATTTAGATTTCTAACTCGAAATATTTTTACTTTCTCTTACCCTATATATGAAATATATAGAGAGAAAGTATTAGATTCATGTCAAATATTCGATGTCGAGATTATTTTTTGCCTTTGTATTATATAATAATTTTTTATAGATAAAAATTTTTGTTTGTATTATTTTATAAAATAGAAGGGGGGGGAGGAGTCATGCGATAAAATATATTTAAGGGTGGCGCGGTAACATAAGTTTGGAAACCACTGGCTTAAACACTAGTCCTTTTATAAAATATACATGTGCATGGATTTTTGTTCCACAACAACAATGACAACTTTGTGCCTAATTAGATTATAAGCCTACAAGGACTGAAGATGGACGAATAAATTTTGTCCGAAACGACTCTTTTCGGCATTTGGCATCCAAAGGGTTTATTTTATTTCCTGCTTCCAGTACGGAAGCAAGTACTGCTCTTTTCCTATTCGTAAAATAAACAGCAACTTCTCTCCGGATTATATACATTTAAATTATACTGTTGAATATCTAACAAAATTTTTAATCTTTATGTTTATGTAAGTAAATGGCAAAAGCAGACTCTCATTTTCTAGATTTCCCTATTTATTATAATGTTTCAAAGTAAAAATGTGGTCGATCGCACTCTTTATCAGGACAAAAATTGATGTCAAATTGCCATGGCAGTGTAGCAACGTTTTAACCAATTTTTATACTGTTGAAAAATTTTCTTTACTGTTTGTCCTGATGAAGAGTGCGATCGGCACTCGAAATGTCGACAAAAATTTTATTTTTCGCCTTGGCTGGCCATATACCACATTTTAAATTTTGAAGATCCGATTAGCCGAGAAGTTTCGCATATAATTTCGAGATAGCCCGTGACCCGTGGCTCAGTGACACTAGCTTCTCGCGCCGATGTTCCGGGTTCGCTTCCCGTCCCAAGCAAGAAATTTCATTTGACAAAATGGCCTTAGATGTCGAAAAAGACTTAAAAAAAAAAAATTCAAGATAAAATCATCTCAGATTTAAAATTACTAAGGAAAAAAACTTGAAGAAAAAACTTATTCCCTGGATTAACGATAACCTTACAAAATGGTGGAATAATTTGTCTACGTTTAATATTTTCCAAATAGATCTGTGGTGTATACACCGAGAGTGGTTGACGATAAAAAAGCAGAGACTTCAAGCAGCCAGGTGTGTACGTCGTCATTTAGCGGTTCTCCAGCGTCACCACCACCGCCGCCACCACCACCTCCGCCCTCATCAATGCTTCTTCCAGACGACAAGGAAAACAACACACCTATAATCATTGTCGAAAATAACAACATCAACAACAATAACAACATCCAAGAAGAAGCGGCTTGTTCGGAACCGCCGAGTTCTCCTCCTCTGATGCCATGGCGCTCTCACCTGCGGAAAACCAATTCGAAACTTTCTCTTCTTGAGTAGCTGACTTTTCTACATTTCTCAGCCACCTAACTTTTTTTTCATCACGTTAATTTATTTGTATACTTTCTTTTTATTTTGATAAATAACACTTTTTGTGTTCAAATAATAATTGTTTGGGTTAAATTTCGATGCTGGGAAATGAGTCAGCAACTCATATGTTGAATTTCTTCTCTTTTCTTTTGTCCATTTTTTTTTCTATATAAAATATTTATAATTCAGTCATAATTTGTGCAATAAATGTTAATAAAAATTACAAAAGGGTAGAGTGTATATTTTTTTAAGGGCTGAAAGGTAGTTAATAATAATAATATAAATAATAAAAAATACCTATTTTTATATTTAAAAAAAAGCACTTAATTATATTATCTGTCTTTTTTTTAACATAGAAAGAGACATATAGTACATTAAAATTTTATATAATCACTATGCTTGTTTGTAAAAAATAAATTTTCTTAGCCCTAATACAATTTAATTTTAAAACTCACCGAATCATGTAATATATTATTAACATCAATATAAAAAAAAAGAAATCAAAATATTTATATATATACATATATATATCATAAACATTTTCCTCTCCTTTAATTGAAAAAAAAAAAATGGAATTTAACAGAAGAGTTTAAGATAATTTTTTATATATATTAATAATTTGTAATTATATTTTATAGAGTTTTTTTAATTGAAAAACAAATTTCCTACTCTTCAATCCAGAAGATGTTCAAAGTTGTCCGGCCAAGACTTTAGAACAAGAAAAAACGGAATTCACTTTAAAACAAAGCATTCTTTCTTCATAAATAAGGATAAATAGATAGAGTAGAATTCTATTACACCAAAAATAATGTAAGATAATTTTGATAATTCCGATTGACAGCTAAAATGTATATATAAAAAAATTGATTTATTTACCAACTTTTCGAGAACCGATCGTAAAACACCTTTAAGACAAGAAAGTTATTTATATTCTATTATAAAAAAAAAAATAGGAGAATCGAATCAGCTGTAGTCGGATATATTAGAAGTTGAAATGGTCGAAATTTTGGCATAAAAATCAACTTTTTATCTATATACATAAACGCTCCACTTTCTAAATAATCCTTCCAAACATCAAAATCTATGATAGGTAAATAAAAGAATAGCAGCTAAAATTATTTCATTTATTGACCCACTAGGCTGACGTTTCGGTCTTGGTCAAGACCATCCTCAGAGCTTGCGGGTTGTCAATATAGGCATACAAATAATAACACAATCATATATTCCATGAACATTCGGTTACCCGCAAGCTCTGAGGATGGTCTTGACAAAGACCGAAACGCCAGCCTAGTGGGTCAATAAATGAAATAATTTGCTGCTATTCTTTTATTTACCTATCAACGATTATCCAGCTATAAAATCCACATTTGTATCAAAATCTATTCCTTTTATATATTTTAAAATTAATTTTTCTATTGTTTCAGCTTAAAACTTGATTTTTTTTTAAATCATATGTTAAAAACAACTTTATCATTAAAATTAAGCTTAGATATTTAAAAATACAGTGGAATCTTGCTAATCCGGACTTCGAAACTCGCATACCGGTTAATTCGGCGTGTTGAAAAGTCACTTATTAAATTTTTACCAAATAAATAAAAAATAATTAGGCTATACTGACGTTTATCTCCCTTTAACCTTGTTACTCATTAATTTGAGAAAGAATTCTCGAGAACAAACACTAATCCGGCATTCTTATAAAATACTATGTGGCAAAACAATTTTAATTATATTTTGTAGTTACTCGTCAAGGATTTTTCGTGTTTTCCGGGTGGATTGGAGATTTAACAGGCCCTGAGGATGGCTTATGCCGAAACTGAACAAAATGTACACATTTGGCCTAAATAAAATTTATTATTCAACCTCATTGTTGGTTTAAATCTCCAATCCACCCGGAAAACAGGAAAAATCCTTGACTAGTAACCACCTGTAACTATTATTTTATTAACTCGTCTTTTCTCAGTTTTAAATTTTAATTATTTTAAAATTAAATAGAAATTTGTTTTTGGAGTATATATATAAAAGCAATGATAACCACTGCATTACCATCAGTTGTTTATAAAAAAAAATGGCAATATTAAATGGGGTCCCGTTTAGGCCGGAAAAGCAAGACTTTATCTACTGTAATTGATTGAAAATGTAATGAGAATATCACAATCGCCAATTTAATAATGAATGTGTAAAGTTTAGATGAATTTCTATTTGGATAAAATTTTTAAGTAGGAAGAATCCTCTACTATATGACAAGTAATTAGAAATTAATAGTCTTAAAATAATTATTTTACTTATTTCAGATATTCTACCAGAAATTCAGCCTTTATCGAATCTCCTACAAAATACCCATCTAACATAGCCACTACCCAATCCTTCAGAACGTTCATAGACTTTACAAAAATAGTATTAAATATATCGTCAATAATAGAAAACGTAATCTCAGAATTCGAGGATTATAATATTTCTTCTGAATCCATCATTCCACCTAGAATCCGTGGCATTGAAAATTGTTCGGGATCTGCAACTCCACCATAATTTGAAAATATATTATAAGGTATTTTTTTCTCTTGTTAGATTCATATTAATTAATAGTATAGTAATCCTTTTATAATATTTTTTTTATTATTAGGATGCCTAGCTCCTAATGAGAGTTCTAATAGATTTATCCTCATCCACTCAAATCTCCTTATTTGTGCGAAATTAATTTCTCGTCTTTCTGAGAACAAAGATTTATAGTTTGCCTGAGATGCCATCAAGAGGATGTCTCTACTTCGCCGATTTACATCATTTGTGGTAAATATCGTTTTTAGCTCTAAATGTGAACCTAATGCTCCCTCCTTACTGATTTAAAACAAATAAAAACATTTCTCTAAATGAAAAGACCATAACTCATGTCGCGAGTCTTTTTTTTCTCTCCTGAGGAGGCATGGGCGTAACTAGGGGGTGCCGGGGGGGGGGGGGGCTGGAAAGCTCCCTGCCCCAAGAAAATTGAAAAATATGGGGCTTTCCAGGCCCCCCGGAGGATAGCTGGTCCCATGGCTACCCCCCCCCCCAGCCAAATTCTCTAGTTACACCCATGTGAGGGGGTAAGGTTTAATGTTCCAATTCCTCCTCCTCCTGGTTGCGTCACTCTTCTTTCCCTGTGGCTCATCCCTATTATTTTTTTTTTTTTTTTTTTGTTCCATCATTATGACCCTCAAAAATAAAAAACCTTATTATGATGAAATTTCGAATATAAGATCTTAATATAATACAAAAGACAATTAGCTTTATTTTGTTTTAATTCTAATCTTATTCCAGACTCGCCACTTCTGGTGTCTCCGACCCATAATCAAATTGAAGAAGTTTTCAAAAAATCTATTTGAAGTTTCCAAGGGTAAGTTTCTACTAAATGTTTCTTTAATTAATATTATTATTTACGCATTATTAAATTATTAATTCGTTAAAAGATGAATTCTTTATACATTATTTTCAAACTATTTTATTCAATTAATATACATAAATCTTTACAATTAAATTAAGCTAATATATATATTAAATTAGTCATCGGCATTAAGATATTTTATTTTTTGTTTTGATTGTAAATATTCTTGATCAGTAAATGAAATTTGTTGAGGGGGTAGGAGAGCTCCAGCAACGTATCGAGCCTCAGAATTTAGAAAATTGAAAGTCGTACATGCTTGTTCGGTTGGTAGAATTTCAACATTAATTTTATGTTTTCTTAAAATTTGTATCAAATAATCTCTATTTGCTGGTTCTATACTATTACCAATGCCAAGTATCAAAATTTCTGAAAAAAAAATCAATGTTAATAGTATAATAATTTAAATAAAAATATAATGAAGGAAAACGTTTGAATAATCAGTAAAAAAATTTAAAAAAAATGTTTCTATTAGGGCTAGTCAGCGTTTATTATTGACTATAGTTTCGGGGATTCAGTACAAAGATAGTAAAAAACACTTTAGGGGAATAGTAATTTGGTTGAGAAAGAAAAAGATAATTACCTATTTTTGGTTCTAACGTTGTGAACAATGAAAGTGATTCTTCATTTATTTCTTCACAAGACTTTATTCTCCAACTTAAAACTGATCTCGGAAAAATGGCAATGGATCCCAAGGCAAATAATCCATTATTTAATCGAAAACCAACCTATAAAAAAATTATATAATAATTAAATTAAAATACGAGATTTATTAAATTGGGCGGTCTCAAATTTGAATCTATATAAAGGATATAGTGAAAATATATATGGTCCTTTGAAAGATCCTTTCCAAGGAGGTGATGGCAAATTGTAGAATGAATGATTTTGATGCCGACGTCCCAAGCCCATGAAGTGATTGATCCTTCTTGCCAGTATGTGATGCTCTTCAAGCTGATAGGGGTGACATTCTTTTTACTTAGACTGAAATGGGGATCCTGGATATTGTGACATTTAGGAATTGCAATACCCGTATTTTAAGCCATTTGTACAATTTTATAATACCATTATTCACAGCTTTAAATACCGTTTTTTCGGTATTTTATGTTGAGATTTTTATTTTCTGCTTCGACAAAATACACAATTTATTTAACATTTATTATATTAAATATTTATATAAACACCATTTTGATAAGTAATAATAATATGTAATATATTATTAAACAAGTGTTATGATGCTCAAAGTTTGATGATGCTTTACAACACTTTTCAAGTAGCAAGCTGGTGGGTGGTAGTCTGTTGAAGGCTATATTTACACTCTATAATAAAACTGGCAAATAGCAAATAAAACAAAGAAACATCAGTTTTCTTTTTTTTTTTCTACCGGTATTAAAACCGCTATCACCGTATTAAGATCCAAAAAATACCGAAAACCGGTTTTGAACTTTTGGTCCGGTATTGCAATCCCTAGTAATATCGTCTCTCACAGGTTTGTGCAATATCCGTGACGACTCAATTCTATTTGTGTGTCTTCAGCATCCCACTGTAGACTTGGTCCTTCAACAAGACAATGCACAGTGCCATTGCTCTCGAATATTTTAATGAAAATTCACATCGGTCAGCTAGATTACGTGATCTCAATTGAGTTGAGAAGATGTAGGAGACCTTGGCTCTGAGAGACAATGCAATATGATCAATTTCAGTACAAATAAACAGTCCCCAGAAGTAAAAGCCACCCCTACCGGCTAAAGAGCAATCCCTCTGCAGGGATCCATCGCATCATGGGCTGGAAGATTGCTTTCTTTAATTCAATTGTTCTTCAATATATATATATATATATATATATATATATATCTTCAAATTGAATTTCACTTCAAAAATTTAATCAAATTCTGAATTAACCATAAAATTAAAAGCTCTACCTAGTTAACATAAAATTATATATATATATAATTTCTTTCAATATGGAAAGTACCCTCTCGCCATAAAATTTTAATTTTCTAAGCTCTAGGTTAAATATGTATATTGATTGATTTACTATTAGAAAGCATGCAGAGGTTAAATTTATGATAAAGATGAATATTTGTGAGGTCAATGACTATGATCTTGGAGGACAAAATAGTAAGATTAATTAAAAATAACTACAAATACTTAAAATGAATTTGACATTTCAAATAATCCTATTGAAGTGTTTTATTTTAAAGATAATTAATTACCTGACTGTACGAATCTATCATTAATGCAGCATTTTCATCTTTATTTAAAATATTAACTCGAACTTTTTGAAATTGATTTTGTTCGGCGACGTCAATCAAATTTCGAAAATTTGGGGTAAATCTGAAAGAAAAATTCAAAAATGCAGGGGGGATCTCTTTAAAATAAACAAATAAATATACTTACCTTGGAAATAAATAATTAAACCTTAACCTAGTGATTAAAGAATTCATTTTTGAAGCGTAATTATAATAACCAATTAAAATTATGAGAAGTTAAAAATTAGAACAGTTTGTAAGTTATTTAAAGTGATTCTGACGTTTCATATTTGGCAAATGAAAAGCAAAGAGCAGACAGGCAAAGAGTGCTTGTCTAGATAGCAGCACCTGTCAGATTCAAATTGAAATTAGCTCCTTTGCTCGTATTTTAATTCTCTTTGAAAATCTCTTAAATTCGTGAAAAGTCATAATTTTTCTTATCCCATTTTTCTTTTTAAAAAATTCAATTTATTTTTCGAAATGGATCCTATTATTAAGGTATTATAATCAAAAAATTAATAAATTTGTATTAATAAAAAAAAATAATAATTTTATTCAGTTAAAAAAATTGAAAATTGGGAATAGCATTTTTGATTCTAAAAATAATAATCTTGAGATAATTTAATTTAATTATTAATTTATTTCAAGGATTATTAACGATTTCAATACATTTAAAATAATATTCTAATTTGCCAAATATTTTTCTTTATCATTATGTCCTGTTTATAATAGTAAAATTCCAAATTTCTTTATCATTGCTAAACAATTGCACAGCATTTTTATAATCTATATTTAATTAGTAAAAGAATTTGATTTTCGGTTTAACTGTGGTTTATTTGTAAAAATTACAACATTTCGGCCACTCATTTTACAAATAAACCACAGTTAAACTGAAAATCAAATTCTCTTACTAATGATAACAACTGTGAGCCTAAACTCCAAAATTAAAGTAAATAAATAATTCATTTTTTATAAGGTTCAGAGACGCTTTGTTTCTTTCGTCTCGCCATTTGCTATCCATTCACAGAAAAAACTCTCTGTGAATAGACATTAAAAATGAAATTACTTTATACAATTTTGAAAAATTATCATTAGTCATAAAATACTTGCTGCCATTTTTGCGCAGTAGAACATTCCAGTTTTACGCAGAAATACTTACGACCAAACCTTTTTGAATCCCAGAAAAATAAAATCAAGGGCGGATACAAGGGGGGAGGTTAAAGGGGGCCCCTGAGATTTGAAAAAAATACTTTCTTTTCCGAAAAAAAATTTATTTTTAATGTAAAATTTTAAAAATTAATACTTAAAAATTTGATTTCTATTTATATTCTGGCAAACAAGTACAGAATGCGCCTTAAAATTACCGAAATTAAGAAAAAATAGTATGCTGTGCGACGAGTCACATAAGACCCCCCTCGTCCGCCCTTGTGCGAAATAAAATATTTTTGCGTACTTTATTGTTCTCGTAAGGTATAGATTATAATTAACTGAAATAACGTACAATACATTATTATAAAGTATGGGTGGCAATCCTAGCTCTGATCTTCCAATTATTTCCGCGATTCATTAGCCGATAAAGAAAAAGGAACAGGGTTCTCATAAGAAATATGAAAAAATAATTTTTAAAATGATTTCATAGAATTGGTGATTCCTTTTACTAATATATTTAATATTTCATTTATTGTTTTATGTATTATATTTTTACAGATACTCCGATTTTTCGAAGCCAAGAACCAATATCCTTCTGTGGACACCGACACATACCTTGATCATATTTTAAAACTGTCTCTAGATTCCACCTCTTCGGACGCATCTTTTCCAACATTTATCAATATAATCGGTAATGTAATTAGATCCATTCACTAACATAAAATTAATTTTTAACCATTATTTAGGAAAAAACCAAATTGAATCAGAGACTCTTCAAGAAATCGTAAAATGTGGCTTTTCCGCTTATACCTTTGATTTACGAATGGGATGGTGTCTCGCTGATATCTTTGGCATTGTTAAACGAATTCACAGATTTTTAAAGGAATTTGATATTTATCCAAATTTAACATCATTTTGTATAACAACCAGAGGACCTACGATCTCTGGAGGCAAACTTAAAGAGGTAATTTAAATTGCGATAGTATCATAGTACTATGATCTAATAATCAGCACCCCTTGGAATCTTAAAATGTACTCTGGCACCCCTATAACCTGTCGACCAAAAAAAATCATCATTTTCACATTTGTAAATTTTCAAGTTGTTGACCTAATGCGAAAAAGAAAGTAAAAAAAGCACCCCTCAAAATGCTTTCCTTCACCTCTGGTTCAGAACCACTGTTCTAGAGGTCCTGAATACAGATTCTTGGATACGGTGGTGTTTATATTTCTCGGCCATTTGAATTAATAAATAGTAATTATATGTTTATACCATTATCATATATTATATCTAAGGATGTTCGATTATGGAAAAAAAAATAATCGATTATTCAGATTAATCGATTATTGGATCCAGACACACGACCTTTTTTTTTTTAATAAAATTTCCATTTTTCCCTCTCGCGAAATTCATTTGATCTTTTTTTTAGTATACTAATCTCATTCCATTAAAAATAATCAATTTATTTACCCAATAATCGATTATTTTGCACAGCGCTGATTATATTATATAAGCTTATTCAGAAATGTGTTTATTAATGCTTTTTGGGGAGATTTTAATTAAAGACCGCATTTTATATTAATTATTTAAAAAAAATATAAATACTGTACAACGTTTCGACTGCTTGTTCTGCTGTTGTTTTCAAATATTGTACACTTGCTCCGGCTCAACTGAACCTCGGAGCAAGTGTACAGTATTTATATATTATTAAATAATTAATACAAAATGTGGTCTATAATTAAAAACTTACTTAATAACATTAAAAAATATTATATATAGTTTATTATTATTAAATAAGCATTGTGGGAAAAAAGCATGGTTGATGTTTAGGTATCAATATTTCTTTAAAATATTTTTAATTAAATTATTTTTATTTTTTCAAATTCAAAAAATACTCACCATTTTCCTGTGCTGTTACTTTTCGTATATAATAACAAAGTTACCACATCTAATATTTTGATATTTTAAAGTTATCTTTAATAAATAAATTTTTAGGCCTCTGAAGTGTTATTAGAAATCGAACACAACATTATATTAACAACACGAGAGGAATATTATTCCGAATGTACAAAGGATGTTTTATATGTCGACTTCCCAGATCTCCCAAATGTTGTATCACAAAATCAAGTGATCTATTTGGAAAACGGAAGTGTAATTCTTACTGTTACTTCTATTGGTAAATATCAATATAATTTTTTAATATTTTTTTGTTATTTTATCTTTTTAATATGTTAATATTTTTTAGGTCCTGCAAAAGGCCCGACAGTTTTTGATAATCAAGCCGTATTTTGTATGGTTATCTACCCTGGAGTTATACATGACTATACGTTTATATTTATCAAAAACTTTACACCTGCATTACCTGAAATCCATGCAGTCGATAAAACTGCTATTAAAACATTGCTACAATACGGATTAAACACAATTTTTATAAATAGATGTTGTGATCCTGATTCAATTACTCTAGTCCGAAAATGTGTTGGTAAGTAGCTTGAATTATACTCAAAATCCCTTCACTTAACCTTTGATCATATTTTCTATCATATAAGTCAAATTTCTCACTTTATTGCGTGGCACCTAAATCTAAGACAATTTTTTCCAAATAGTATATATTATAATTTTAATTTTTTAAATTATAGAAGCTGAAAACTTGATCCCGCCGTCAAAAATTACCATTTTTGCCTCAATCGGACATAAAGATGCCCTTAAAAATATAGATGAATTAATTCAAGTAAGTTAAACGTTTTTCTAAAATAATTTATGAGATTTATGTATATCAAATGCAAGTAAACACTCTATATTTAGAGACTGTTTTCTTCATCCATGACCAAGTAGCTTCCCCTTGTTCAAGGTATTTTGCCTTGTAATTAAGAAGCTCCCTTCAGTAGTAAATCTTATTATAAAATATATCACATCTCATTTTATTGTTGTGGCTTCCCTGCCTCTAGGAGTCTGGGGATTGGATAGAATAGATGTTGTCTTTTCAAATTCTTTATTGATTCCAAGCTAGATGACCGTCCGACGTTAACAAGATTGAGAGAGATAATCCTCCCCAGGTAGTGGGGATCCATAATCCCCAGTCCCGTGAGAAGAGTGATAGACATGCAATGACTTCCAGACGCTAAGTTTGCATTTTTCTATGGAAATGGGGCGAAGCCCCTCTGTCTAGACGCCAAACCCGTCCAAGGCACGGCTTCTCATAATTAAGAAAAGACGAGGGTTCGCCACAGGCGGGCCCGAGCCAGCTGGCGGGGTGTTGAGAGGGCGCTGCGGCTAGTATAATATGAATTTGATAATATTTTAATTTTAGCGTGCGGATGCCATACATTTTGATAGAAATGAATTGGCTCATCAGATTGGTTATGAGAATATATTTTTGTTCCAAAAACAATTAATTGCTAAATGTAATAAGGTAATTATTATTATTCTCAATTAATTTCTTTTTTTTATTTTATTAATTAATAATATTTTTTTTTTAGTATGGCAAACCTATTCTTATAACATACAACGTGATACCATCTTATAAAAAGAAACCAGTCATTGTACCAAGGTATATAATATATATTTATTAATAATTGAATTATCTAAAGATTTCTTTTTTTTTTCAATATAATTGTAAAAAATATATATTTTGTAAATACAAACATTCAACTCCATCCTAGTCAGGGCATAGTACTAGGGCAGTGGTTTCCAAACTTTATGTTTCTACGACTCCCTAAAAAATATTTTAATTGTATGATGCCCCCCCCCCCCCACCTATTTTATAAAATAATACAAGCACTATTATTTTAGCTTAAAGAATAAATATAATTAATATTTTTTCTAAAATGTAAAAATTCTTTTTTTAGGGCTTCTCTTGAGGACATTTCCAGTGCCATCTTAGATGGTGTAGACGGTGTAGTCATTCCCGGATACCGATTTTTAGTACCTTCATTAAAAGTAACAGTTGCGAATATAGTGAATATTATTCAGGAAACGGAATCTTATGTGTGGTATAAATGGTTATTCTACGATTGCTTAAACCAGGCAAGTATTTATTTTTACTAACATAATGCTTTACCTCACTTTTCATATCAAATATGTATTTCCCTAAATTCATGTTCAAGCACCCTTTAATTCTTTCAAAGTGCCTGTGATATTCAATGTAATCTTTCGACATTGACTTCGCCTGGGTGGCTCAAACAGGAAAGTTACTAATCTTGTGGAAGATATAATTGTAACAAAATTAAAATTAAAGACTTAACTAAAAAATCTGGTCTGACAGGTCACATGGCACACAATTTTCTCTTACCTTCGGTAATCGAAAGATGTGTACTGTGTATGTGACACCAGACGAGCATTTAAGTCTTCGTTTATTTTTCAATGCAAATATTTATAACCCCAGAAGAACCGCCGAAGAACTATATCCTGCACTAGGACGAAATATTTGCAAAAATCTAGTAGGCCTATAAGATGGTTCTTATAAAGATTTAGCTGTTTTATTTCTCCCGAAATCACATCTGCAACAAGCATCAATTCTTATTATATATTTACAATTTTTTATTTTAATTTTGTAACAGTACAAAGTTCCGTTAACTCTTGAAGAAGGTCTCTCTGTAGCTGCCATCGATGCTTCAGTAAAGGTTGACGCTTCAGCTATAATTATATACGAACGAGAGGGTCGTGTGGCGAGGACAGTTGCCCGATTCAAGCCAAGATGTACAATCATTGTTGTGACTAATTCTATTTTAACCACACGGAATTTAATTTTTTGGAGATGCATAACACCTCTTTATATTAAAAGTAAGTCATATTCAATATATTACTTTTTTTTTTTAAATGTATTTAAGGTCTTTTTCGGTATCTAAGGCTATTTAGACCCCATGCCTATTTTTTTATGGTAGGGCTATATTTAATCTCATGTATTTGTTTGATCTATATATATAGAGAAAGTATTGCATTCATTTCAAAAATTCTATTAGAGATTTTTATGAAAATACATGTTTTGAGACCCCCTCAATATAAAACAAGAAGTAAATGAGCTACGGGGTTTTAGACAAAAAATTAAATTTTAATAGAAAATGTGCTCTAAAGCTGCTGTGAAAGACATGGAAAATATAGTTTCAGCTCAATCGAAGGTGATTTAGTGGTGCCTCATATCTTCGCCTGAATCACGTAGTGGCGTATCTCAATTTCTATCATTTTTCATATCTCCAGATAGGTACATCAGTTCGTAGTGTTTCAAAATATTAAATGTTGAGATACGCAAAACCAAAAAACCTAAATAATACGAAAAAAACATGGGAATACAGATTCGTCACTTTGTGATAATGTAAAGAACGCCAGAACACGGCCATACCCGTTGTATCTCAATTTTTAATTTTTTTGAGATACGTCAGTCACTACGTGATGCAAGCGACGATATGACAAGTTTAGAAAAATCTAATTTTTTCAGTTTTTTAACTTTGGACACCCCTAATAGAATTTTCATCATTTCTGAATGCAAAAAACATATTTACGATAACTTTCTCTTACCTTCTGTAAATGAAAGTTGGGTTCTGTGCTTGTCACACAAGATTTTTTTGTGTTATATATATATAAGTAAGAGAAAGTGAAAATATAGATAAAAGAAAAACATAATTTTATGAATTTTTTATAATGGATCTTTATATTAATGAACCCCCATAATTTAATATGAAAAGAAATATTAAGTTGTTCTAGTGTCCAAAATATAACATTTGAACATGATCTACAGTAGGTACAGTGAGGGACAATATTAAGTCCCACCCATGTGTTTTCTACTTGTGATTATTTCATTGTTTTTTTTTTTAATATTATATATTTTTGAATGGAAACTTTCATGGTTCAAACATAGAAAATTTTCAATAAAGATTTTCATTTTCTTTTATAAAAACAATGAAATAATCACAAGTAGAAAACGCATAGGTGGGACTTAATATTGTTCCTCAATGTACAAGCCACCAGAAACAAAAATCACTCATGTACCACCGGTGGTACAGTGGGCGCCACAAGTGCCTGATCTGCTCGTTAGTGAAGCATTGAGCTTAGTCGACCATTTTTAAAATAAATAAATCATCATTTTTTAATGCAAATGAAGCGGAAAAGTTACACTGCCTAAAGCTAAGCATTTTGGTTGCCTAAGCTCATAGATTCACTTTCGAACAGACAGACTTGTGGCGCCCACTGTACATGCCGGCGTGAACGTGTTAATAATTAATTTTAAGAATTGTTAATAATTGGTATATTTAATATCTTCCTCTTTTTAGCCAAAATGTTGCGAGATTGGGAACGATGTCAAGACTCTTATATTCAATGTGGTATTGAATTTGGAAAAAAATACAAGATTATTCAATCTCGAGACCCAGTGATCGTTTTGTCAAGACCAGACCCGTCATCAAAAATTTCAGAGATTAGAATTATTTATGTATCATGTGATTAATTCATCATAACATCATTTTCAATTTTTTATTTGAAAAAAAAAAAAAAAAAAAAAAAAAAAATACACATATATCCTCAAAACTTTTCGAGCCACAAGGATTTATAAACTTTATGTAATCTTTCGGAAATAAAGTCCAAATTTCCAGTTTCTTTTTGTAGTTATTTCTTATTATAGGTTTTTTTAGAGAAAGAAGAAGAAATGAATTATAGAAATTTTCAAAATTTAAACAGTTTTTTGTTACTTTGTATCCATCCTATGAGGCTCTCCTGAAGATTTTCAGAGGACAGGCAGCACACAAATGGAACTATAAATATAATAATAATAATAATGAACGCTCGAAATAGGCTCCCAATTTTAAGGTATTGGTGTTACTTAAGCAACACTCAGGGGCTCACTTCTAGTGAGTACGTGGATGGCGACCACGAGTTACCCGAGCTAAGGCTGGCTTTTCTTCCTTTCCTTTATATCAGCCTTTTTCATATCAAGCGTCAGACCGTGAGACGGGTCGACTTGCTTTTTTCTCAGTCTCATTTATTTATAAATTAATTTTGCCGACCCCATATAGGGATAATGCCAAGATAGAAGAAGAAGAAGGATGTTACTTAAGCAAACTTCCTTCAATTAACAAATGACGAGAAAGTTATTACAAAAATAACTTGAAAATAACCAAGAAAACTTTTGAGGAGATAAAATTCATAGATTTCAGTTGTACACCGTCATGTTCCACCGCGCCAACCCCGACATCGCTCTCCGAAAATTATACTCCGTCAGTACAGGAAAAATAAATATCTCACAATCTGAAGGATCCGAGCCAATCTCAAGAACGTGTTGATTTAGAATGTCAGAATCTAGTGCTTGTATTCGGTCCGCTCCTCAACAATCCATTTTTTCTCAGCTTTCTCCAAAGCCCAGGATTAAGGTCGATACTTATTAATTTTTGCTTTGAGTTGAGTTTTTTTTTTTCATTTACATTTAGAAAAAGATTTATCTTTGCTCACGATAGGTCGGCAATTTCTATCGAACTATTCTATCTTTTAATTTCCCTTCATTACTAAAATCTTTTTACTCTCTTAAACAGGGCCGGCCTAAGGCGTGTGCGACGTGAACGGTGGCACACGTGCGGTTTTCTGGGGGGCGCTGTAAAGGGAAAAATAATAAAAACCTTACATTCTTACATAATAAAAATGTAAGTAATTATAGACTTTTCAATGGAAATTAAATTTGTATAACTTTAGTTTAACAAATAAAATGTTGCTTGAGAGAGCAACATGGGCGTAACTAGAGAATTTGGCTAGGGGGGTCGTGGGACCAGCCATCCTCGCTGGGGGGGGGGGGGGGGCATGGGACCAGCTATCCTCCCGTGAGCCCGGAAAGCCTCATATTTTCTCAATTTTTCTTGGGGCAAGGAGCTTTCTGGGGGGGGGGGGGCATTAGCCTTCTGGGAGGGGCCAGGCCCCCCGGCACCCCCCTAGTTACGCCCATGGAGAGCAATAAATATAAAACCCCCCAAATAACGCCACTGCACACAGCATTTTGCTCTCAGGCCGGCCCTGCTCTCAAAAAATATTAAAATAAAACCCCTGTTATATTAATAATAAAGTATTTAAAAATAAATTAAAAAAATAAAATACTGCTCTTATTAACAAGATTTTTTGTTTTGTGAATTAATTTAAAAATCAAATTTTTTAAATAATTTTTTTTGTTACTAGGTTGCTGCAAATGCACCTCTGATTTTATTTATACATTTTCACACCATATTTCCACCATTATTCCCTGGCATAAACTAACCTTACCATATTTCATTTAATTTTTTTTATAAATTAAACTATTATTATATGTTTAAAAACTAAATGTTTTCACCTATATAACAGCTTAATAAGAAGACAATAATAAAAATATGTCATTCATTGCTAGAAATAATTTTTTGGTAAATAATTTATTATTTTTCATTCATTTGTCAAAATATTTTTAAAAATTCTATTTTTTTTATTCTAGATATTAAGGAATTTATTTCCTAATCGATATTTTCATAATACAGCTGTTGTACAAAAAACACAATCAGGAAAATATAGAATTTCTTTAAAAGAGATAAACCTCTGACTTATGAAATGGCAAATCCTCCGTATCAAATTGCTCACAGAAAGTCCTGGAATTCATGGAACACATGTAATTATATATATTTTATTTTATTCTTAAAGAGATTTATTAATTTCCATTGAAATAAGATGATCAGGTCAATTGAAATAATTAAATCATAAATTCTAAGTAATTTCATAAAACAGTAGTATGTCAAAAAATTTGAAGCTTTCACTTTTTCGGGAACAGAATATATATATAATTGTGTCTTTATTCACTTTGCTGATCAAATATTCTTTTCATTTTAAATAACACTTAAGGAACAATTTCAAATACTCTAATTTGACAAATTTATGGGTATGTTTATTTATTGCAATATTAAATATATCTATGACTTTGGAAATTTCTAAATGATATTCATTGAATAGTAATATTCAAATATATAGATCTCTAAAATTATTTACAATAATTTGTGTCTCAAAATTCAAAATTGCGTAAGAACATCGTATATATAGAATTAAAATAAATTAAGAAAATGTCCCAAAATTTTTGTATAAAAGTAACTATGTGTCAAGTGTTTTTTTACTTAAAAATGGAGAATTTTCTTTATAACTGTTCAGTTTAATAGCCACAATTCATAAGATCATATCCCCAAAATATTGATTTGTTTCTTGATCTAACATCCGTTTCTTCTAATTATATTTAATACAATAACTATAATTTTGCTAATTTTTTTTCTGTAAAACTTCAAATTCAAATTGAACTGACATTATACGAAATCTCTTTCGCTAGACGTGCTGCCCGTCGATTATAGAATAAGAATTCTGATCAATTAAATAAAACCTTGAGTGAAATAATGAAAGGGTATCTTAACTATATATATATATATATATATATATGTATATTGATTGTATTTTTTCAATTGGCAACTTATAATTTTTTTTTTATTTAATTCTTTTTAAGTATTCGTTTTATAATTAGACTATCTAAAAAAAGACCTAGAGAAAACTTTGTTATGAGCACATAGCTTAGAGTCCTCTGCTAATATATAGCTAATAAATAATATTTTTATAAGATCTTATTAACAAACTTTTTTCCCCTCTGGTTTGGACTATCCTTAACATGTCTGAATTTCCTAACTATAATGAAGGTATCAGCCAAATTGAAATTCTCCAAGTTCAATAAAACTCCCAGACTATGACGTTTCCGCCTGAATTTATTTGGCTATCTTTAGTTATTGGAAATTATACACATATGTTATTGCAAAGCGCACAATTTGTTTGCTTCACACAAAATTATTTCCTGCCCCCAAGATCAGAGATAAAGCCATCCCTTCATTATAAGCACATCACATCCATAACTTCAAGCAATAAATTTCCTAACTTCAACTTTTTTTGTAAAAGTTTTTCGTTACCTTTTCGTAAGCCACACATTCATCCTCTTAAATTCAACCATGGCCGGGGGAATGACTAAAATATTTTCAATCAACCTATAGCAGTGGAATCAATTCATGATCGCATAATATAATGTCTCTAAAGTTTTCTCTAACATTTACAATAAAACCACCCATTCACAAATTTTATTTAAGATGATTAAAGCTTATTTTTTTTTTATTTTAGCCAATATATTAGATGGCGTGCGCCCAGGAGATATCGCCATTGATGATTTGTTTATTCGAAAATTCATGACAGGAACTTGGCACAGTTTATTTGTTTCTGAAATTATAATTAAACGTCAACACAATATGATTAGAATTGCTGGAATCGTGCGTCAAGCAATAAATACAAGAAAGATGTACTTCTTAATTGGTTATTGTGAAGAAATGTTAAGTTTTTGGTTGCAATGCCCAGTAAAACTTGAATTGCAATCAGTCAATAACCCCAAGCAAGTTATTTTTAAATACATCTAAATCTTTATGTTATTAGGTAATAATAATTTCATTAATACATTTCTTGTAAATTAAAATAATTTTATGTTATAAATAAAAATCTTCATTTCATCTTATGAAATATTATCAAATTTAATGATTAACACATTGAGAGGAAATTTTATTAAACTCCTATCAGAAGACTATATATTTTTAAAGCTCCATTTACTTGGAAAATATTCACCACTAAGATGAAATAAAACATTGACTAGTCATAGTACGTACATTTGAGGCATATAAATGATTACTGTTATCTAATTCATATGAGAAGAGTTCAAAGCATAAAGGTATTCTTCACCAAATATATAAGAAATCCACATGAAACTAAATAATAATAATATTTTCTGACTCTCTGCAAAAATTATTTAACAGAATGGTATTAACACAGGAGACTAAATGAATGAAAATAACTCCGGAGTGGGGAAGTGAATTGTGGGTGCCAGAAGCAGGAAAGCAGTAAGAAAGTAAGTATTAAATAGCAACAGAGAATATATATATATATATATATATTGCTTTAACAAAAACAATAAAATATCAGGCCAGCGCTTAGGATTTTTGTATCCCCCTCTCTATAGCCCCCTGAGTTTTGACTCTTGTGTGTCTTGCGCAATTTTGCACCTAAGTACACTAGAGTCTGCTAATCCGAACTTCGATACTCCGGCATACCGGCAAATCCGGCGAGTTGAAAAGTCACTTTTTCGAAATATTGTAGCAAAAAAATTGGATAATTGAAGAAAACAAAAATTTTTTCAAGAGATAAATGTGTAATTTTGCATTATATAAAATGATTCGGGTAATCTGGCATTTTCAGAATCCAGCATAGTCTTCAATTCTAATCTCAACAGGCATTTTCTCAGTTCCCGCAGTTGAGTTCCCCTTTTATGCTTCTCTTTTTTCTTTTTTTTTTTTTTAAATATATTCTTCCTGGCTGCATTTGACCACTGGTCATTATAGATCTTCGGACCTTAAGCACCCATAAAAAAAATAGGGCCGGTCCCGTTTAGGCCGGATTGGCAAGACTACTGTATGATGATAATTGCATTTGTTTGCTTAAGTTTGTATACTTTTAAGAAGGATTTTTGTTTAAATGTTCCACTAAAAATTTATTTGCAAATAACCCAAATAGAATAATATGCGAGACCGATCAAACATTTCGGGGTGGGGGGGGGGGGGGCAAGATCCCCTAATGACTGTATATCCCTATATATGTATATGCATTTGGAAAATTTCGGGGGGAGGGGGCAGGCCCTCTTCCCTTATATACGCCCCTTGTGGTATGCGTGTGTGAATGGGAAAAAAAAGTGTTTTTTTAATAAAAAAAAAAAAAAAAAAAATTACAAATATTCGTAAAATAAGTTGAAATAAGCACGAAAGGGAAAAAATGCAATCTCAATGCACTTAGTTTTTCGAAATTCGTGTAGAAATTAAATATCTAATGGTTGCTTATAAAATTCAGCAATAAGCATTTTGCTTAAAATTCGGACTCTAGTTATAATAATTTTCAAATTATTTACCATTATTCAATAAATGATGCTGTGCACGCTAGATGGCTGGAGAGTAGATTCAAATTTAAATAATTTTATTTATCACATTATTTCAATAATAAATATAAATAATTTTATAAATTATTAATTTTTGTGATATTATTAAAATTATTTTAATTTTTAAGAAATTAAATGAAAAAGTGAAAAGCAGTCAACTCTGAGTTGAGTTGGCCAACCTGACGTTGACGATTTAAAAATATATTTTTTGATGGATGAAAGGAGAAAACATTCAAATATTCAGGTATTATTTATTCTTTTGGGAATTTATATTTATTTAGTAAAATTATATTATTGCAATTAATATATTAATGTAATTTTATGCCTGCTAACTAATAGGAATAAAATAATTTATAATTTCAAATCAATTCTAACCTTTCTTCTGTCAAATTCAATATCTTTATTTTATATTCTTTTATTTCTTATGATTTCATTTATTTATTTTAAAGTTAATTATTAATAAAATATAATATATATAATTACTATTCTTTAACTTATATGAAATTGCATCCAATCATTTATTAACATCACATCAAATTTTTTTTTTTTAATCTTTACTTTAAAAATAAATTAATATTTCAAACTTCTCTGTTTTTTTTTTAGGTCATTTGAAGAATAGAAAATCAATTTCACCTGTTAAAATCTGATTAAATTTTCATATTCCATCATTAAAGGTGAGTCAATCACATTATAATATAATTTGTTTTATAAATGTCAGAAACATGCAACAGCCTTGGTTTTTTTTTTTTTTTTTTAAATGATTTATTCGTCTATCTAAATTTATGATACCTGGCAACTAAAATTTAAGAAGTTAATAAATAAATCACCTTTCAAAAAAAAAAAAAAAAACATACTTTTGCTCGATTTTTGACATTTTATTAATATTAAACAATATTTTTAAAATAAAATTAAAATTCGAAATTTTTTTTATTTCGTTTTGATTTATTTTCAATAACTTGCAAGTAATAGATATTTTAAATAATATATACGAAATACATTCATTGCAAATATCTTTTCATGCCTTTTATTTTTTTATTATTTTCATTAAAATCTATTAATATCTTGAATTCTTTTTTAGGTCTTGTGAAAAATAACTTTTTGGATGTATATTTTGATGGAAATAGGACATAAAAGGCCACGAATGTAACTTAAACACTTTAAGTGCTGTTAATTAAGAATTGATTTATATATTCATTCATAAAAGGTGAGTTGAAAGTTTATGGTATTTTCATGCCAATATTTAAAATACTAATATATATATATAATTAATATAGTGGAAACAGCAAAAGTTATTGATTAAACTTAAGTATGCTTGAAGGTTTACATTTATATATATATATATATATATATAGCTGTAAACTTTCTATCATTGTGTTAAAGATGATTAATTTCATACAATCCAATTTTTTAAATATAATTATATATACTCTGAAAGCCAGTCGATGTATGTGAAGTGTTATTTTCTTTGGTTGATATTAACTTGGCCTTTTGGGACAATTTCACAAGTGATTATGGTGATTCTAATGCCCACATTTGACGTAGGATGTCAGAGAAAACTTTTATATTTCATTCTGAAATTAACATTTATTTTTTTCTTTCAGATTTTCTTCGGATCTTTTGAACTTGGCTGTTCATCAGAGCTTGCTTGTCTGCTCTCACACATTAGGTGAATAAATTATTTTTACATACTATTATTATAGGATAGATTTCTAATCATTATGAGTCTGATGATTGGTAGGTATTTTAAGTCCAATAAAATATATAAATGAATATTTTATGTATTGAGGGTCGGATCTAATTGATAGAAAGCATAACAATATTTAGATCTATAAATTAAATAAAAAAAATAAACATATATATATATATATATATATGAAGCATTCCACGCCAACTCTACCACTTTTGAACCCGACCATTTTTGATTTGGCTGAAACTTCTTTCTCCATCTTTTTATACCCTATTGAAGACGTGTCTGAGAATTTTTTCAAATTTTTTGACCCAGCTAAAAAAAAGTTTTAGCATTTTCAAAAAACATTGACTTTTTTTTTAAATCACCGTAAAACTGACACAAATTAACTAATCGGGACGTTTTTTTTTATTGAAATTTTTGTCTTTAAATGTATTTTTCAGAAATAAATATGACAAAATTTTACAGATTCAACTTGAATTTTTTTTTTGACATTTTCGGAAAAAAACAAAAATTTCCGGATGAATGACACTTTTTTTTTAATTTTTTTTTTATAAAAAACTTTGATTTTTTCTACAAATGCTCTGAAAATTTCAGAGTGGGATTATTTCGCATTCTATTTTTTTTTTTTTTTTGAAAAAAAATTTTTTTTTTCTCCGCTTATTTATTATGACGGTGCTCTTAAATTCTTTCAGGACTATCCGAGATTCTAGAAAATTGAAGAAAAATAATAATAATAATAGTTAGAGGTGATGAAAATCGAGAAAATTCCATTTATCCTGAAAAAATTAGAAATTAGTTGTGTATTCAACTACTGAAGAATTTGAATCGTCAAGTAAAAGCTTAGAAACATGGGCGTAACTAGGGGGGTGCCGGGGGGTCTTGCCCTCCCCAGAAAGCTCCTTGCCCCAAGAAAAATTGAAAAAATATGGGGCTTTCCAGGCCCACCGGAGGATGGCTGGTCCCATGGCTCCCCTTCAATTTTTCTTGGGGCAAGGAGCTTTCTGGGAGGGCCAGGCCCCCCGGCACCCCCCTAGTTACGCCCATGTTTCTAAGCTTTTACTTGACGATTCAAATTCTTCAGTAGTTGAATACACAACTAATTTCTAATTTTTTCAGGATAAATGGAATTTTCTCGATTTTCATCACCTCTAACTATTATTATTATTATTTTTCTTCAATTTTCTAGAATCTCAGTCAATCCTGGAAGAATTTAAGAGCATCGTCATAATAAATAAGCGGAGAGAAAAAAAAATTTTTTTCAAAAAAAAAAAAAAAAAAAAAAAAAATAGAACGCGAAATAATCCCACTCTGATATTTTCAGAGCATTTGTAGAAAAAATCAAAGTTTTTTATAAAAAAAAAAAATTGAAAAAAGTGTCATTCATCCCTAAATTTTTTTTTCCGAAAATGTCAAAAAAAACGTTCAAGATAAATCTGTAAAATTTTGTCATATTTATTTCTGAAAAGTACATTTAAAGACAACAATTTAAAAAAAAACGTCCCGTTAAGTTTATTTTTGCCAGTTTTACGGTTATTTAAAAAAAGTCAACTTTTTTTTGGCTGGGTCGAAAAATCTGAAAAAATTCTCAGACACGTTTTCAATATGGTATAAAAAGATGGAGAAAGAAGTTTCAGCCAAATCAAAAATAGTCGGGTTCAAAAGTGGTCGAGTTGGCGTGGAATGCCCCATATACACAACCCAACACATCTCAAAGACAAACACAAGCCTCGGAAACATCCAGCAATACATCGACTGGGGGAGTAGGCAGATTGAGGCCCCGAAGTCAACCTAAATTAAACACAGACACGATCACACACACACCCCAATCTAAATCTAAGGAACAAATCCAAGCCCCTAACACATCCACTAACCAAACCAACAACACCTCGACTTGGGGAGGCAGATTGAGGCCGGGTAGTCAACCTAAACCGAACACAAACACAATTACACACTCCCAACCTGCCTCCAGCTCTCAGAGACCAAACCACGCCTCTGAGGCGCACCAAATTGACCTGGGGACCAGCAAGACTGCGAACCCGTAAACAGACTACCTCAACAATTCCCCCTAATCCCATACTTTTGAAAATGGCTCCAAAAGGAGAGCCGAAACGTCGAGCAAATCTCAACATCACACGCGACTTAACCCGAGAAAACTTATCTTCTCATACATCCGGTCGCGGAAACCTTCCAGAACATATATATATATTATTAGACCCAAAAGATCAAAAACTATACATATTTGAGAACACTACCCCCTCCATTCCTTTTTTCAATTATTATAATTCAATATCAATCTCTTCTCCATCTACCCCCACCTCCTCTCTGTAGGCCATTTCTCCAATTTGCTAATTAGCCAATCACAGCTCTTTATTCTTTGGCGCCAGAATTCACCTGGGCTGCAGGCCCGGCGAGATGCGTTGCCCCTTCAGTAGAGGAGGGACTCTTCTTCAAGACTGTTTCCACGTTACTTTGGTTAAGAAACCGCGTCTCTCTCTCAGTGTGCTAGCATCCATGATGGCAGCCGGCCGCTCCGCTCCCGGGCTCCTGATATCTCAACGTTTTTATCGAGGTATTTCAATTCGAAATTACTAATTATTCATTTATTTTACTCTTTAATGATTAAATATTAATAATTAATAAAAAAATTTAAGAATTTATCAAAATGATTTTTTAACCTTATGTGATTATATGCCATCGGCTAATTTTTTTTTTTTTTATTTGATTTTATTGGCGAATTTTATTTCACTCATTTCTTAGCAGCAAAATCTAATATTAAAATGTTATTATGTACCATAATATCGGTTAATCATCTCTGCTCTAAACTAATTATTAAGGCGCTGTTAGGTCATTTGACCTTTTTGACCTCTCTGTAATATTATTTTCCCAAAGAATATTAATTAAAACAAGATATTTTCAAACTATTTTTGATCTGAATGGAATATTCTAATATCACTTATAAGTTGTAGACCCTTATTCATAGACTATACCTGTCCATACGTGTTCATGCATGTGTAAATATAATCGCACAGCACACACTTTCTCTTACCCTTCGACAAGAGAAAGTTGTGTACTGTGCTTGTCATACCAGATTTTTTGTGTTGAGATATATTTAGTTTCCAACAGTACGGTACATTTGAATTCAAGATGTAAAATTTATAAACAGAAAAATATTTATATTTGGTTACCATGGCAACCATTTCTCCTATCTTTCCTATGAAGTTCAAGAGTAAAGTGGTCTTCATAAGATTTCAATGGCAAAATGAGAATATACATCTTAAAGAGAATCTTAAAATAATTGATTTTTGAATTTTAATCAAAATCGTTGGAGAGAATTTTGAGAAAATCGAAAAAAAAAAACTGATCAGAAAGTACTACTCTTTGGCCGATTTTGTTTAATAGCTTCGTGTCACGCCCCAAGAGGATACCCAACTTAAATATAAAATTTCAAATTCTTAGCTCAATTCTTTCATGCTTTAAAATTGAACACACCCAGCAACACACACACACAACAGACCAGGTCTCGAAAACCACTTTTTTTTGGATTCAAAACGTATAAACCATCAGAATCTCGACATCGAATTTTTGACATGAATCCAATTTTTTCTTATATATAGAGAGAAAGAATGTCAAAAATTCTATGTCGAGATTTTGATGGTTATGTAGGTTTTCGATTTCGGTTATATTCAATATCGAGATTTTGATGGATATACACATAATGTTTCAACTAGAGCCAACGGTTACCACTCTAAAATTAAAAAAAAAAAAATGGTTTTCGCAACATGGTGTGTCTGTTTGTCTGTGTGTTAGTCTGTCTGTCTGTCTGTGAACAAAATATCTCATGAAGGAATTGAGCTATGAGGCTGAAATTTTATATATAAGTTAGGCACAAGAGCGGACCCAAAGGTGTTTCTCGGGGGAGGTAATCTGGTATGACTGGTCGCACAGCACACGATTTTTTCTTAATTTCGGTAATTTAAAGGCGAATTCTGTACTTGTTTGCCAGAATATAAATACAAATCAAATTTTTAAGTATTAATTTTTAAAATTTCACATTAAAAATAAATTTTTTTGGAAAAGGAGTTTGTTTTTTTTTAATCTCGGGGTAATTACCCCCTTTACCCCCCCCCTCCCTGTATCCGCCCTTGGTTAGGCACCCCCTGAAGCGTGAAAATAAGCTTTTAAACAAAATCAGCCAAAATGTACTAGTACTTTACTGATGTACTTTTTCAGTTTTTTTTTGATTTTCTCAAAATTCGCTCCGACGAATTTGTTTAAAATTAAAAAAATCAATTATTTTTTAGATGCTCTTTCAAATGTATATTCTCATTTTGCTCTCAAAATTGTGTGAAGCACACTTTACTCTTGTACTTCATAGAAAATATAGAAGAAATGGTAACCTTAGTAACAAAATATATTTTCCCATATTTATAAATTTTACATCTTGAATTCAAGTCGGAAACCAATTATATGTCGACACAAAAAATCGTGTGTGATAAGCACAGAATACAGCCTTCGAATACCGAAGACAATAGAAAATTGTGTGCTGTGCGACCACTCACACCAGATTCTCAGCTGTTAAAGCCAACCAAGTTCAAGGTCATAGCGAGTCTGAGTTCAATGCCTTCAAAGCGTTAGTTCCAAACTTGGCCACCTGAGTTTTGTAAACAGCGCTGTGTGTATCAATCTGATAAAATGGCTTTTGTTTAAATTAGAAATATTCATTAACCACAAATCAAGTGCGGATACAAGGGGGTAAAGGGGGTAATTACCCCCCCCCGAGATTTGAAAAAATACTTTTTTTTCGAAAAAAAATTTATTTTTAATGTAAAATTTTAAAAATTAATACTTAAAAATTTGATTTGTATATATATTCTGGCAAACAAGTACAGAATGCGCCTTTAAATTACCGATTAAGAAAAAATAGTGTGCTGTGCGACGAGTCACACCAGATTAGCCCCCCCCCCCCCCCCCCCGAGAAACACCTTTGGATCCGCCCTTGCCACAAATACTTTCTCTCACTATATATTTCATATATAGGGTAAGAGAAAGTAAAATTGACTTTCAAAACAAAAGTTTCTCCTAGATGAAGTGTTTTCAATGAAAATTTGTTCAAATTCATTTATTTAGTTAAAATTAATATTTGACCCACTTTTTTCCGACTCGAGTGAATATAAAATATTTCGATCAAAATCTCTACTACGAATTTTTGACATGAAAGGATTACTTTCTTTTTAAATATTGAAAGGTCTTTAAATTTATTTATTTTTGAGATGAATGTTAAAATTTATATTTATTTTTTATTACAGCTAATGCAAAAGGGACCAAACAGAAGGAACCACCAAAATCTTGAAGTCCATTTGCAACAAGGAAACTGCATCTGCTACTTGCTTTAAATATAATTTCAACCTTTGAATCGAAACTGCTGAGCCATCGCTTATCAAAGTTCACCTCAAAAATGGTTGTCTCATTTTCAAACTTGTAAAAATTTTAGCGATAATCCAGGGAGAGAATGAGCCTAGGTAATATATTTTAATAAATGAACAGATTTCGGAATAAATAAAAGAATTTTATCTTTATTGAATATTTAAAATACATCTTAAGGTGGCGGAATAGTAAAAGAAATAATAAATAAATATCTCTTTGTTTCAGAAGAGATTTGAGGAAAACAACACCCATTCGTCTATCTGCAAAGTGTTTCATTCCTATTGTGTTGACTTTTGTGAAAATAAGAAAATAAGACAAACAACATGTCATCTCTCTCCAATTGAAAGGTATTTATTATTTGCATATTTCATTTGGCTACTCTTGTCCTTTAGGAAATTCAACTCCTGTCTTGATCTTCGTCTGTTAAGCCCATTTCGAAGTCAATTGTTTTTGGCATGACATCCAGCGTTCCTCTGAGTATGCTATTTTTAGGTAGCTCCTCCAGGATTCTTGTATGCCCTGCTTTCCTTATATTATATTTTAATTCTTATCTTAGATTTTGTATAAATTCATGAAACAACTTTCAGGCTCAAAGACCACCTCTGGTAGCTCGCGCACTTTAGGTAAAGTTCGGTGTGATCGCGTTGATTATATATAAAAAAAAAAATTGTTACTAATTGTTTTAATATTTTTTTAAATCTAAAGAATGTATTACCAAAAGCGTGCGACTCTCAACATCACCAGTTATTATAAATGTAAGTGCTCTATATGCAAAGATTAAGATACTTACTTAAGTACTTACTTTCGCATTGCTCTTCAAATATGAAAAATAATAAAGAAATTAATTGCCTTTCGAAAAAGCACTGACATTATCTATTTAGATAGAAAATATTAGGTATAAAAAAATAAACCTGCTCCAGGGTCCTTAGTACATTTCCATCCAAAGACTGAGTTCTCTGAAAGACATTTTTATTTTATTTGCATAAAGGGTTAAAATATTATCATGCTTAGCAAGAAATTATTATTAAATTTTATTATTTTTATCTCTTACAGGGAAATTGCGTTGTGGTCACCTTCTTCCCCCACCATCGATCGCTTCATTTGGGCCGAAACAACTCAGCAACTTCAGTCTCCCGTTGTTACCAGGTAAGCCTAATTATTAATGATAATAGGTGCAGGCTAGGCTTTTGGCAATGAGAAAATAACTTTTTAGAGTGTTTTCTCCGAATATTTCGAAGTCATTTAATAGCACTTCTTCATCAGCGTCTGTACAAATAAAATAAAATAATTAGAGTGAGTTTATACATATTTAAATATAGAAATCAAAATTAATAATGATATTATACTTCACTCTAATGCCACATACAAGTTGAAATTTCGGAGCGAAACGTCTGAGAGGCAGATGCCTTCGAAATATTCGGAGAAAACACTCTAAAAAGTTATTTTCTCATTGCCAAAGGCCTAGCCTGCACTATAATCATTCCTATTACTTGGCACGCCACATCCTTTTGTATAGCCCTGCGAATTAAAATTTTTTCCTGCGGCACGGGGTTTAAGAGGTCTCTAAACCTAATTTTAGTGTTTTGAATTCAAATATGTTAACAGTTTTTTCGTATCACGTAAGGTTTTTTTGCCATGTTGAAATGAAATATTTATTACTTATTAAATTATATGTAAAAACCATAATACTTTAAATTTCTCTAAAAAAAACTGCAGAGGTTTGATGACATATCGATTGTACAGTTAAAATAGTTTAAAATAAATAAGGAATTACTAACATACCCTAAGAGCTATTTTCTCCTAAATGAACGCTGAGTTGATTGGCGTTTGTGATCCTGGCTAGGATTTTCTCTCACCAAACACCAACAGTAGTCGGCCATCATCATGGAGACATAGCGTCGACCCTGGTACCTCGTTTCCTCGTTCATCTCTTTTATGTCTTGATGGAATCTCTCACTATGTTCTTCACTCACTGCTCCTAAATTCTCTGGGAAATGTTCAAGATGAGAGTGGAGGAAGTGTAACTTCAAGCTTACATTACATCCCAGTCTCCTGAACTTTTTGACCATAGTTTTTACAATTTCCTCATATTCATTACCCAGAAACTTCTCGATGATGTCCTTGTATGATTCCCAAGCTTGAAGTTCCATGTCAGACATGCAGTTTTTAAAAGTGATGTTACATCCTTAATAAGTTTGCGAATTTGTGGGCCATCAAAAACGACTTTCTTCTCCTTTGCCTCCGACAGTAACGGAAATTTTTTAGAAATATATATTGGTAACTTGGGCCATTTTTGTCCAAAGCTTTAACAAATTCTATCTATCTATATTTTAACACACCGCACTCTCTCATTTTTGTGTTAAAAATAGAATTGTGCAAAAACTGTACGTGATACGCAAAAGCTAATAACATTTCCGTTATCAGGGAATTTGACTTGACTTATCTGCATTAAAATATCTCATGCCTTAAAATCTTCCCAGGCCTGTGTTATTTAACTTATTGTTAAAAGTTTTTAAGTTTAAAATTAACTTGGACAAAGGTTATGAATGAAAAAATAAAGAAATATTGCACAATTTTTTTTTTTTATTGTTAAATTGAAATTAGAAAAAATACTTATTATTAAACTATATATTTGTAAAAGTTAAATATAAAGGACTACAGACTATTTAGTGTAGTTGATTAACAGTTATAAGAAGAAAAAAATGAAACGTCGATTTATTGATGATTATTTTAAAAAAGAAACAGGTAAGAATGGCCGTAGGCCTACTCTTAAAAACTTATTTTTCTTCGCCAAAAATATACGTACGCTAAAAATTTAATAAAAAAATGAAAATTTCTTATTATATCTGGTTCTTTCGTAGGCTCTTTAGAAAAAGGAAGCATTAGCACGGGTAGTCCTTTGCACCATGAGCATCGCCCTAGTACCAGCAGTAACATTTCTTCCACAAACACCATAGGTATTAATATAATAATTTCAAAAAATGAGTCATTATGCTTGTTTATTGTTTTGTTGCCTTGCTCAGAGATCGGAAATTCAATTAAATAATTTATTCATTTATTTAACAGAAAACATCGCCGATGATCCATCTGCTCCTGTAAAGAGTGTTTCTTTTGCTTTTACTAAAAACACACACGAAAAGATATGCTCTTTAAACGAACCGTATCAACCTTTGGATATTCCTCCATGGACCCAATCTGGACGTAATCATAATTTTCAGAATGAGTGGTTCACAACATACCCTTGGCTTCATTTTGACTCAATGACTAAAAGTATTTTTTGTTTCATATGTGTCCAAGCGCTAGGAAAAAAATTAGTAAAATGTGAAAAAAATCATGAAACAAACTTAGTGATTGATGGGTATAAAAACTGGAAAAAAATTATCATAAAATTAAAAAGTCACGAAAAATCTGCTTTTCACAAAGAATCATTTATAAAATTAGAAGCACTGAAGAAAAATACTCCAATTATTTCCTTATTATCTGAACAAACATTATCTGTTCAAATACAAAATCAAATCGCTCTAAAAACAATAATAACCTCAGCATTATATTTAGCTCGTCAGGGAATTGCATTTAGAGCACATGATATTAATGAAGGAAATTTCATTCAATTATTACGTCTCAGGGAAAATGACATTCCAGAATTAAAATTATTTTTAAAACACAAAAAATCATATAATTCTTCAGATATTCAGAATGAAATATTGAGAATTATTTCCCATGATATTTTGCGTAAAATTATTAAAATAATAAAAAAAAGAGGAGAATATTCTCTCATTGTTGATGAAACCAATGATGTACAGGGAAAAGAACAAGTTTCTATATCGATCAGATCTGTAGATGAAGATACTCTTGAAATTGATGAGTTTTTTCTTGGTCTCTATGACACTCACTCTATGACTGGGGAATCATTGTATAATATTATAAAAGACATGCTTATTCGTTTTGATTTAAGTATGGATCTCTTGCGAGGACAATGCTATGACGGAGGATCAAATATGACCGGAATAAAAAACGGTGTCAAATCAAGAGTGTTGGCAGATCAACCAATGGCTTTATTTATTCATTGTTCAGCTCATTCTCTAAATTTGGCTGTGCAGGATTCTTCAAAAAGAATTCCTTTAATACGTGATTGCCTTCAATGGGTAAACGACATAGGAGTTATTGTCAAAGAATCACCAAAACGATCACATAATTTTCATGAGATTGCTAAGGCTCATGGAATAGAGAAAACTGGCCCTCGGCCATTATGCCCAACCCGTTGGACCATCAGACATACTTCATTGTCAGGGGTTATCAATACTTACCCTGCTGTTTTGGACTTTCTATTTTCATTAGCATCTTGTAATGATGATATAGGGTCCAAAGCCAGGGGACTTTATGATCAATTATCAAAGGGTTCTATATACTTTGGAATTAGACTTAGTTATCTAATGTTTTCTTTAACTGATCAATTGAGCAATGTTCTTCAAAGTGAAACGCAAACTGTAGCTGGGGCAAAGGAAGCTGTTGAGTTAGTTTTAGAATCTTTAAAAAAAACGCTCAGAACAATTTTTTAATGAAATGTGGAAGGATGTAAAGAAAAAAATAAAAGAAATGAATCTTGAGGAGCCCTCGTTACCGAGAAAGCGAGAGATTCCTAAAAATTTCTATATAAACCTAACGAGTCTGAACACAAGTTCACGTCAATAGAAGAATATTTTAGAAAAACTTTCTATGAAGTTATTGATGGGATAATCAACGAGATTGAAATTAAGATTCTCCCAACCGGGGTTTTTAAAATATCTACAAATCGAAAA
>JAKCPI010021934.1:0-41416 GCA_023213315.1 Euborellia annulipes | reverse complement strand
TTTTTAGAGAAAGTATTGGTGTTCATTTCAAAAAATTGGATGTCGATATTTTGATGGAAATACATGTTTTGCGGTCTCCTGAGTTCAAAAAAAAATGAATCTGCGTATCTTTGTCTGTGAACAAAATTTTAAGAACGAAAAGAGCTAGGCAAGGGCGGATACAAGAGGGGGGGGGGGTAAAGGGTGTAATTACCCCCCCCCTGAGATTTAAAAAAAATACTTTTTTTCGAAAAAAAATGGATTTTTAATGTAAAATTTTAAAAATTTAAAAATTAAAATTAGATTTGTATTTATATTCTGGCAAACAACAAGTACAGAAATTACCAAAATTAAGAAAAAATGTGTGCTGTGCGACCAGTCCCTCCAGATTACCCCCCCCCGAGAAACATCTCTGGATCCGCCACTGGAGCTAGGAGGTTGAAATTTTATATATAGGTTAGATACGTCCATGGTACATAACACAAAGCTTTTGATCAAAATCGGCCTAAAAGTACTAGTACTACTTTGCTGATGTATTTTTTCAATTTCTTTGGATTTTCTTAAAATTTACTTCAACGATTTTGTTTAAAAATTCATTAATTAATTATTTTTTAGATGCTCTTTAAAATGTATATTCTCATCTTAATATTGTTTTACTTTTGTACTTCATAGGAAAGATAGGAGAAATGGTAACAAAATATAAATATTTTTCCATATTTATAAATTTTTATATCAAATGTTGGGCCTAGTTAATATATTGACACAATAAATCTGGTGTGACAAGCACAGAACATTGAATTACCGAAGAAAGTTGGTCTGCTGCGCTGCTTGTCACAACATATTTTTTAAATTAATAATTTGATTAATGACCAACTATTTAATAATAGTATTTATCTTATTTGTTAATAATATTTATTTAAATATTGTTTCAAAACAATATTCAATATTTGTTTTATTAGTATTCATTAAATATGAACAAAAAGATTTAAATAAACGATGATATTATGATATATATAATACTAATCTGTTTGAGTTTCTCTTTTTTTTTCCTTTTGTCTTCTTCTTTTTAAAATATAACGAATCTGATATCTGATAAATTATGAATGGTTAAATGAAAATGAATTCATTTGCATTAGAAGAAGAAGAAGAAGAGTTTCTGAACAAACATTAATATAAAACAAAAGACAATGGAAATTCTTTGATCAAATATATATAAAATTGTACAGTCAGAGATAATAATGATAGCGTATTGTTCCCTTTGAGGCAATTATTTAATCCTGGATTATAAATTAAAATTAATCAATGGTTAATGGATGAATGACAAGATTCATTGTAAAAGGATAAGCCTCATTTCACTCACAATTAGGATAAATTCAATTAGCTGTAGAGAGAGAGTGGGAGGGGAGTGAGTGAGAGAGATCTTGATATAACATCACAATCCAAATGTTTGGAATTGTTAACTTGATTGTTTCAGCTAAAGCTATGCCGTTTCAATTTGAAACCATAAATGACAATGAATAGGATTCGTAATTAAAGGCGAAGGACAGAACAGGACACGACGCCAATATTATTATTTACTTTATTATAATCTCGTCACTGTGCAATTTGATGGCTTTCCAAAAAGCAATCTTCTTTGCTGAAAAAAAGACCTTGAATAAAAAATGTCCCCCCTCCCTCCCCTTTGTGAGAAAAAATTGTTTCGACGCCACTGAATGTATTTATAAAAAATTTGGTGTGACTGGTCGCACAGCACACTGTTTTGTGCTTGTCACACCGGATTTTTTGTGACGACATATATTTAGTTTCCGACAGTACCGTACATTCGAATTTCTAGATGTAAAATTTATAAGTATGAGAAAATATTTATATTTTGTTACCATGGCGACCATTTCTCCTATCTTTCCTATGAAGTACAAGTACAAGTGGTCTTCAGAAGATTTCAATGGCAAATTGAGAATTTACATTTTAAAGAGCATCTAAAAATTAATTGATTTTTGAATTTTTCGTTTGAGTGAATTTTGAGAAAAGCGAAAAAAAAAAAAAAAAAAAAAAAAAAACTGAAAAGTAGCATCAGTAAAGTACTAGTACTCTTTGATCGATTTTGTTCAAAAGCTTCGTGTCACGTCCCTAACTTTAAATATAAAATTTTAACTTCCAAGCTCTTTTTGTTCTTGAGGTATTTTGTTCACAGACACACTCACAGACGGGCACCCCTCCCCCCCCACACATAGACCATGACGCGAAAACCATTCTTGGTTTTTAACATGTTTCAATATTCCTCAACATTTTTGTTACACCCTGAATATTCAAATTTCTAAAATCAAATTTTAAGTCGAATATTTCAAACGCTATTCGTAATCAAAAAAAAAAAAAAAAAAACCTTGATAACTTACATGTCTATACCCTAAAACACATATCAAATATATTTTTATATAGTAGTTGGCTAGATGGCCAATGGCTAAAAGCCAATAATCATAAAGAAAATAATAAAGAAAAATCAAATCAAAAATCAAAATTTTAAAATCAAAAATTTTTTAAAAACTAACTATTAAAAAATAAGGGAAAATATTTTTTTGGATACTCTATTTTGTTTGTTATTTTTTTTTTTTAAACATTCACAATTTTTTCTCATTCACACTCACACTCACACACACATTCACACAGTCTTTTCGGCAACTTAGGCCATTTAAGACTTTGACGACAACCGTTGTAATAATATATATATATTGTGGGTTCAGGCATTTCTATTTAAGCCATCTGGTATCCAAATGGCTTAAATAAAATCATCGGACTGCCTGGGTCCCAACCCGCGACCTTTGGTATAGGAGGTAGGCACGCTACCTACTACGCCAAACCCGGGGGCGTTTATGTTATTCAAAAATAATTAAACAAAATTTTTTTTCTTATATAGTATAGAATATATCATTAATTACAACAAACACTGATCATGGAATTCTTGATAAACAACAGCACAACACATTCCCTGTGGGAGAGTCAACAAGCTTTGAATTTGATGGACATCCCCTCTTTTTTCCGGGAGGATTTATCTCAGACGATCCGATTATGGAAAACATGCTGAGAACTATGAAAACTGCCAGCTTAGACGCCACCCTTTTTCTTCTTCAAGAGGGGGAAAAAAATGGAATTAATACTGATGGAATTTGTAATCGACGAAGCAAAAATACATTCAATCTTTTACTATATTTATGACTCATAAGAGAGAGGGAATTTACAATTTCCCTTCCTTTCGATATAATAATAATTTAATAATAAAATTAGGTGTTATCTGTGTCTTCTACACAGCCGGTGGCTTTTTAACGTGACAACGTCTTTTGCTTGATTTCAAAAAAAATTTTTTTCTCTTACCTATATTGAAATATAAAGAGAGAAAGTATTGTTTTTATTTTTTTTACTAGTAGTTTGTTTTCATAAATAAACATGTTCAAACATTTTCATTGAAACAATATATGACAGGTGTGGCCAAACGTTTATCCATTAAGGGCGACATATGCTTAAAAAATGAGGTTTTTCGAAAAAAAAATTAATTTTGGAGTTAATTACTCGAGATTTTTTTATTTATTCTATTAGAGGTTATCTTTCTGCACCAAATGACATCTCATTTAGTCTGATCTGATTAGCCGTTCGGAATCTACAGGGGTTTAAAATTTCGAAAAACGAAATCCCGCCGAGTGCTCTCATGCGGTAAAATGACCTCATATCAAAAAAAAAGAAAAAAAGCCCTGGGGGTATTGAACCACTCTTTCTAAAACTATATTTAGATTTAATGTAGCTTTTATGGTCAAGTAGCTAGGCGTTGCACAAGTAGGGCTATTTTTCGATATTTTTTTGCCTAAAAAATGAGGTTTTTCGAGAAAAAACCAATTTTGGAGTTAATTACTCGGGATTTTTTTATTTATTCTATTAGAGGTTTTCTTTCTGCACCAAATGACATCCCATTTAGTCTGATCTGATTAGCCATTCGGAATCTACGGGGGTTTAAAATTTCGAAAAACGAAATCCCGCCGAGTGCTCTCATGCGGTAAAATGACGTCATATCAAAAAAAAGAAAAAAAGCCCTCGGGGTATTGAACCACTCTTTCTAAAACTATATTTAGATTTAATGTAGCTTTTATGGTCAAGTAGCTAGGCGTTGCACAAGTAGGGCTATTTTTCGATATTTTTTTGCCTAAAAAATGAGGTTTTTCGAGAAAAAACCAATTTTGGAGTTAATTACTCGGGATTTTTTTATTTATTCTATTAGAGGTTTTCTTTCTGCACCAAATGACATCCCATTTAGTCTGATCTGATTAGCCATTCGGAATCTACAGGGGTTTAAAATTTCGAAAAACGAAATCCCGCCGAGTGCTCTCATGCGGTAAAATGACGTCATATCAAAAAAAAGAAAAAAAGCCCTCGGGGTATTGAACCACTCTTTCTAAAACTATATTTAGATTTAATGTAGCTTTTATGGTCAAGTAGCTAGGCGTTGCACAAGTAGGGCTATTTTTCGATATTTTTTTGCCTAAAAAATGAGGTTTTTCGAGAAAAAAACCAATTTTGGAGTTAATTACTCGGGATTTTTTTATTTATTCTATTAGAGGTTTTCTTTCTGCACCAAATGACATCCCATTTAGTCTGATCTGATTAGCCATTCGGAATCTACAGGGGTTTAAAATTTCGAAAAACGAAATCCCGCCGAGTGCTCTCATGCGGTAAAATGACGTCATATCAAAAAAAAGAAAAAAAGCCCTCGGGGTATTGAACCACTCTTTCTAAAACTATATTTAGATTTAATATAGCTTTTATGGTCAAGTCGCTATGTGTTGCACAAGTAGGGCTATTTTTCGATATTTTTTTGCCTAAAAAATGAGGTTTTTCGAGAAAAAAACCAATTTTGGAGTTAATTACTCGGGATTTTTTTATTTATTCTATTAGAGGTTTTCTTTCTGCATCAAATGACATCCCATTTAGTCCGATCTGATTAGCCGTTCAGAATCTACAGGGGTTTAAACTTTCAAATTTTAATTTACCGCAGCGCGGTAAAATAAAATGATAGGAAAAAAATAAATAGTGAAATCTTTAGCTGAAAACTCATTCTTTCTAACCGTATATTTCTCATAATTATACCTCTTAAGACAGAGGAGTTATTCAAGGCAATAAACTTTTTCGTGCAAGCCCCTCTAACATGCCACCATAGACATATGATTTGTAAGACGTTGTCACGTCAAAACATCTAAATGATGCATAGGAAAAAGATCTCTTCCATCCAATATATCCCCTTAGATATAATCCCAAGTGATGACTGGCAGCAGCAGCCAGCTATTTTGCAAATAGAATCAACCACAAAACCGAGTTATCCTTTAAGGAAGGGAAAAGGAGTGGGGGAAAGGATTAGGTGCATATTATTTACATAAAGAATCCATTTATGTATTAAATTAAATTGTACGAAATTGAATAGAGCAAAAGGAAATATTGTTTGCTTTGATAACCCAAAAGGCTTTGTGAATTAACCTCTTTAGTTTAACGCTCAGATTTATTTATTTTAGTTTGTTAATAAAACAGAGAGAGAGAGAAGAAAGGAAAGGAATAGACAATATAGGAGATATATTCATCTTCTTCATCTCTTAATTATAATAAGAATAGAATTTTAAGACTCTATTTATCATTTTTAATCTAACATTGGAGATTATTTTTTATGCTATTTTTTACTTTCTCTTATCTATATATCCCCGTAATATACTAGGTAGAAAGTTGAGATTTTGACAGGTATACACGTTTTGAGGTCTCCTGAGTCCAAAAAATTGCGTCCCGCAAATTTGTCTATCTGACTCTCTTGTAGATGTGTAACGATTTTAACCATGAAATAAATGAGCTACGAGGTTGAAACTTTATATTTCCGTTAGGAGCTCTACCGAACAAATAAAATAAGCTTTTGAACAAAATCGGCCAAAAAGCACTAATACTTTACTGAAATACTTTTTTTTTTTCAAATTTCCCATAATTGGCTCTAACGATTTTGATTAAAATTCATAAATCAATTATTTTTTAGGTCCTCTAAAATTTATATTCTCAATTTTCCTGTAAAATTGTTTGAAGTACACTTTACTGATTTAGTATTTAAGATTTTTCAAATTCACTTTCTGGCTCTTCCTTCCATAGAGCCAATGTTAAATCCCTATGGGGATTTGTAGGTAAATTTCGATTCAAAAGGGGGTCGGCATGGGCGTAACTAGAGAATTTGGCCAGGGGGGGGGGGGCTTGGGACCAGCCATCCTCCGGAGGGCCTGGAAAACCCCATATTTTCTCAAGTTTTCTTTGAACAAGGAGCTTTCTGGGGGGGGGGGGCACGAACCTTCTGAGGGCTCCCCGGCACCCCCTAGTTACGCCCATGGGGGTCGGTTCCCTATGGAACTTTTTAAAATTCAAAAGGGGGTCGACCCCCTGTGGAACTCTTTACACATTAAAAAAAAAAATTCCAATTCTTTTGAAATTTTTTATTTATTTAGGATTCTCTATTGTGTTTATTTCAAGCAATAACATTTAAAATACAGTTGGATAAGATGGTATGAGAAACTCAATATATCTCAACACAAAATAAAAAATGGTGTAACTGATTTAAATCTTCTTCTTCTTCTTCTGTCCTCGTCCTTATAATTCCCGCGGTGCGGGGTCGGCGGAGGTGTAACTGATTTAAATCAATAAATTTATTAAAGACCATTTTAGAGGCATCAGTCTTCGGTGGCCAAAGTATTTTTATCTGGCAAAAAAAAAAAAATACATTTGGCTGCCTTTGGACTCTGCCTAATTTTTTTAAATTTTTTTCAGCATCGGAGGCCATTGATTAATTAATTATTTAAATAAATATTTGTCATGGTGACGTGATGTGACTCCCTGATTTAAAAAAAAAAAAGTTTCTTTCATCATATCATCGTAATCTTAAATTAACGTAGCTATTGATTTAGATAAAGGCTTTTATATAAAATAATTTCAAATAATTAATAAAATTTTAAACCATGATCTAATATAAAATTAGTTAAATGGTTTAATTTAATCCGACTAACAACTAATTTTCATGTTAATGAGGATAAATTGGAAATCGTTTCGTTAGTAAGGCTAAAGATTCAAGTATTAAATTAGGCAGAGAGAGAGAGAGGGGGGGGGAGAGGATATACCCCAGATATTAGGCATTCAGGCAATGTTGGCTTTCTAGGGGAGAGAGAGAGAGAGACTAACACTTTAGCACAGCACAGCAGCGATCGCTCTTTCCGCTGTCTCTGTTAATATCTTGAACAAGTGTTTGTGTATCCACGGCACGTGTTTGTATTACCCTATATATATATATATGCATGTGTGTGTGTGTGTTGTTCCATGAGTAGATGCCTATGTGAATGTGTTTAATTGTATTCCTATGTACACGCCCAAGAGAGAGAGAGAGAGGGGCGCGTGCGCGTATAGCGTTTGAAATTACTTCACCCTCTCTCTGTGACACGTTTAGCACTTGGACTAAAATGGATCAAACATTGATTAAATCAAATATTACTAAAGTCTCGATATATTGGCATTGTCTCTACCGCGAAATGTGACTTTTTTTTTCTATGGGTTTTACTTGATTGTTCTACAACATTAATCATGTTAAGTGGCATGTATCAAAGACACGTACCCAGGGACCTAATCTAAAATCTTTCTCTTACCTCTATATATGTTAATATATAGTATTGCATTCATGTCAAAAATTCGATGTCGAGATTTTGACGGATATACACGTTTTGAGGTCCCCTGAATCCAAAAAAGTGGTTTTCGAGACATGGTCTGTCTGTCTGTGAACAAAATATCTCAAGAACGAAAAGAGCTAGGAGGTTGAAATTGTATATTTAAGTTTGCTACCCCCATGGGATGTGGCACGAAGCTTTTGAACAAAATCGGCCAAAGAGTATTAGTACTTTACTGATGTACTTTTTCAGTTTTTTTTTTTCGATTTTCTCAAAATTTGCTCCATCGATTTTGTTTAAAATTCATAAATCAATTATTTTTTAGATTCTCTTTAAAATGTATATTTTCATTTTGCCATTGAAATCTTTTGAAGCTCACTTTCCTCTTGTACTTCATAGGAAAGATAGGAAAAATGGTTGCCATGCTAACAAAATATAAATATTTCCGACCTACTTATAAATTTTACATTTTAAATTTTATTATATTGGCGGAAACTAAATATATGTCGACACGAAAAATCTGGTGTGACAAGCACAGAACACAACTTTCGATTATCGAAGGTAAGAGAAAGTTGTGTGCTGTTTGACAGTCACACCGGATTTTTTTTTTAATTGGCATTTTCAAATACGTGATCTCTTCTATCATTAGTGTCAGAAACTGAGAAGTTTTAAAATGCTTGTATTACTATCAATATACTTTTGTCTTATTGTTTAAGAGCTTTTATTCTGGAGACAGGAACAATCGTCCCCATATATGTATTTAGTATATTTTTTGATTAGTTAATTGTTAATGAAACCTTTCTATTTGTATGCTGATAATTTTCGTTTAATTTCTTCTTGCGTCTCTGATAAAGTTGGATTATTTTTTGAGGTGAATTTTCAAATAAAAAATTGTTTTTTATCTATAAAAAAAAAAAAACCTTGTGGATTAAGCACATCTCACAACTTCGATATTATATAAATAATTAATATTATATACTAAAAATCAACGCGTTATGTACAGGTTGTTTTTGTTTCTAAAAGATCATAAACGTCATCACAATCGGGATAATTATAAAATAACAAATTAAATTCTGAAGCTTAAATAATTTACCATTTATATAGTATTTAGAATTTATTTTCGCGTAAATAAAATCCGTTTATTTATTTATTCTTTCAATTAAATTAAAATCTCATTTAAAACGCAGAAAAAAAGAAGCCTAAGAACAAGAATTAAAAAAGCCCCAATTATAGTTAAAAGACTCTCATTTCCTAAAAAAAAAAAAAAAATTAAAATAAAATTCACCCCTCTGTTGCTTTCATGCTCGAAGGCACACACCTAATCCCAGCCGACTTTTAGCTTAAAATAAATTAAAATTGCTAATTAGCATCACTCTTTCTCTCTCTCTCTCTCTTTTTTAAAGTTCGTCTTTTTTGTTATAATTTTATAAAACTAATATAATATTTGGTGCATGAATTAAAAAAAACGAAAATTTTAATATTAATATCACCATCTAAACTGCAGAAACTTTTCGTAAATAGAGATGTCATATTTATTATTTATGTGAGGTCCTTGTAAAAATGCGGCCCGAGGGGCTTAGCCTTGAATTAAACAGTATTTTCAATTTTTGAAGATTACTAATTGATTTACAATAATTTCATTATCGCAGCGCAGTAGTGAGAAAATTTTTAGATGAAATTTCACTCACTCGCCTCTAAAAGAAATAATAAATTTTAGAGAAGAAAATATTCTTTTATAATTTCTAACACTATTTACAATCTTAGTACCATGTTTTTTTTACCTCCATATGGCCTGCATGATCAAATTACTTATTCAAATAAAAAATCACTAACATTTAGGAAAAAAGAAAGAATATACCAGCCACTTCTTATCTCTCACCACTTCAATTTATTACAAATATTTCGGTCCCTGCATAGAGGACATCATCAGTGCATATATGAAATTTTTGTGATAGATTAACAAAATTATTAAAAAATCCTTCGGTACAGAAGATTTCAATGGCAAAATGAGAATATAGATTTTAAAGAGCATCTAAAAAATAATTGATTTTTGAATTTTAATCAAAATCGTTAAGCAAATTTTGAGAAAATCGAAAAAACTGAAAAGGTACATCAGTAAAGTACTAGTAGTTTTTGACCGATTTTGTTTAAAAGCTTATTTTCAGGGCCTAGCTGAATGGCTAACTTAAATATAAAATAAAAGAAGAGGGAGCGGAAGCCAGCCAGGAAGTAAGCCTCTACGAAATGAAACTCAAGAGTAGTGGAGACAGTTTCGGCTATAATTAAATATCGCCATCCTCAGTCCATTTTCAAGAGTATGCACTCAAATGCCAATGCATTGAGTCAAATGTAGAGTTGTCAATAGTGGATATTAATATACATAAACTGCTTGTACATATATCCCAAGCAATGCTAAGAGCTTTTTATATACTGTGAGAACAATTTTGTCACTGGAGCTGTGTATCGTATATAAAAAGCATTGCTTGGGATATATGTACAAGCAGTTTATGTATATTAATATCCACCTATTGACAACTCTACATTTGACTCAATGCATTGGCATTTGAATGCATACTCTTGAAAATGGACTGAGGATGGCGATATTTAATTATAGCCGAAACTGTCTCCACTACTCTTGAGTTTCATTTCGTAGAGGCTTACTTCCTGGCTGCCCGCTCCCTCTTCTATTGTTGATATACAACAGCCACTTCACATATTGTCATTAAATATAAAATTTCAACCTCCTACCTCAATTCCTTCATGCTTTGAGTCCCTTATCTGTGTTTACCCACAGATACCCAAAATAGAATTCTATAATAAAATCTTTTAGAAATTTCTAAAAAAGAAAATTAAAAGTTTTTTTCTTTATTTTTTAACATCTTTTTTTCTGATTTCATTTAGAACTTATTTTTCTCAATCTACCCCTTCTAATTCAATAATGAAAGAGTAAAAATTTTTTTCGAAGAATAAAATGAGAATGAAATTATATTAAATAATTTAATTAATGCTGATTCTAGGATCCCTCTAATCAAATCAACCCTTTTGTTAGGGAGAATGGAAAAGGTCGTTTTAGCTCTCTGCTGGTCACCCAATCAGCTTTGAGTCTCGCTTTAATGACTTGACTCCTAACGCCATCGTCATCATCATTATCATCATGAACAAATCTCTCTATACTATTAGTTACAGAACATTGAGATAAATTACTGTAGGAAAAAAAGAGTTTAATTATACAATCAACCATTGTGAGAGGATGGGATTCTATTTTTATTCGATATATCATTTTGGAACTCTTTTGTAATTTATTTATACTGTATATAAACTTTCTGTATAACTGAATTGTTTTGGAAATTTGGTAGTAATTTGTTTATTATAACTACTCAAAGAGGATCTAAAACATGAGTGAAATTCCCTTCGAAACGTTACGAAACGCTGCATCCTCCCCTCCCATCAAAAGGAGTTTCTAGTGGAGGGGAGGGGTGATTGGTGTGATGGTCGCACAGCACATAATTTTTTCTTACTTTCGGTAATTTAAAGGTGCATTCTGTACTTGTTTACCAGAATATATATACAAATCAAATTTTTAAGTGTTAATTTTTAGAATTTTATATTAAAAATAAAATTTTATTCCCAAAAAAAAAAAAAAATTTCTCAAATCTTGGAGGGGGGGGGGTAATTGTTTCCTTTACCCTCCCCTTGTTCCGCCCTTGCCTCCCATGTATGAGGTTGCGCAGAAGACTAGCTTGAACACATTTAACCACAAAAACAAGTTTTTTTAAACCCTTTTCAGCTACAGAGGCCATTAGGAATTATTTATTAATTTAAATAATTTAATTACAATCGTACAAATTGCTCCCGGGAGGGGGGGGCGTTCCACATGCTGATTGCTCGGGGTCACCAATCCCGAGCTTTCGCCGCGCTTAGCATAGCTTAACTGCAACGATTGTGGTTACTGTTGCTCTTCTCCGTTGCCCCCGACAAGTTGATAAATCAAAAATTCAATAATCATTGAAAATAGATGACACGTACCATATTATTCAAGTTTTTGTTCCTTGGCATTTTGTAAATTTAAACAAATAAAACACTCGGTTATTTGTTTTAAATGATATATTGTTAATAAATCAACGTATTTCAACACTGGTGTGTCATTCTCACAAGGGATTTCTCAACTGATCCGAATAATTTCATCAACTTTTACTTATATCGTGAATGCGCATTTTGAATAGAAGTTTCACTTCTCTAGTAAAGTGTATATTTTTTTTTATAAGAAACCACAATATTTCATGTGCAAGGTTTAATAATAAGAAATTCCTACAACCTTAAAAACAAAATTCCATTTGGATTAAACAAGTAAGAATAAAAAAAAAAAAAAAACGCAAAGTAAATATAGTTGTTTAATAAATGAATTCTACATTTATATATACATATATAAAGAGGGTGGGAGAAGGGGAAATGGTAAATATGCAGAGGGGCGGAAGTTGGCAAAGGGTTGACATTCCAGCGCGTCGCATCCGGCCACTATATGGGGTGCGGGAAAGGGGGCAAGTAATTGTCTGTCCCCTCCAACTTCTGAGTCACCAACTCGTGGTAGGGGGATGGCGAAGCCGCAGGGTGCCTCACAAACAAAAACCTTTCTTCTCTGTTCTTCATCTTTTTCTTCTATTATATTAATAATACAAATATTCGTATTTTATACATATTACTAGTCTATTACAGAATGATTTAAAAAATTCCAATAGTTCATTTTTATAACCTTTTTATAATTCTCTTTTCTTAATTAATTTTTCGCGTTGACTCTTGGCTCAAGGGTATTATCTTTTTGAGATTCGCTTCCTGTGGAGAAAAGTTTATTTCAATTGGATTGGCTACCAATAAATAGAGACAGAAAAAGGCCTTAAACAAATTTAAAAAAATTAATTTATCAATCTTTTACATACCAAATATATCCATTTCTTATGATTATCATATTAAACCAATGAAGTACGTGGCTGTTGATTTATTCAAAAGGAATGGGATCAGGAGCAGCCAAAAAATTGAAGCCTCCAATTTTCAACAATTAGCACTATACTCAGGGGCCCACATCTTGTGGGTACGTGGATGGCGACCACGAGCTGCCCTAGCTGGGACTGGCAGTACTTGTGTTATTTGCATACCAGTCTCTTCTCTTCTATATTTTCAACATGCGTCAGACCGTGCGACGAGCCAGCCTGTTCTATTCCTTCCCGGTCGCAAAAACTCATAAACCGCCGACCCCGCCTCGTGGTGAAGAAAGAAGAAGAAGACCGAAATGTTTGAAACACTCATGATGAGAAAATTATGTTTTTCCAAAACGTCTCGGTGAATGTTGAAAATCGAGAGGTTTCATTTTTTTGGCTGCTCCAGCTCTCTTTCTTCTGAGTTGAAGAAAAGTCGTGAGGAACTTCGTTCCTGCCGGAGGTCCTACGACTGCACACGTTTGCTTTTTTTTTTATTTAAAGGAAAAATCGTTATTTAATGATATTTAGCCAACCTGAAAGAAGTTTACTTGATAAAAAGAATCTAGAAAAATTTTATTGAAACTCGTAACGCAATTCAGATTATAATAATTTTCGTTAAAACTCACCAGGACTCTACAAATAGTAGTTGGAAAGGAAGTAGATCTCATCAGTCCAAATAAAATATCTAAATAATTTATATATTTATTTTATTAAAATCTTTTAGATCTCAATGTCAGACCATCGGGTTTCGGCTAATCTGCTGTAAGCCTTCCTCAGTGAGGACTGGATCTAATAAGTAAATGCCAGAATATAATAACCACCTGCCGCGAAAGCGTGGAGGTCCTGGTTCGACTCCAGGGGGTGCAATTTTGCCCAATCTTAAGCACAAACATATCTCGCAAACTTGCTATCTTAAACGATATTTTGACTGACTAATTAACATTGAAAAAATTCCATCCTATTCAAACCAAGGGTGGACACAAGGAGGGTAAAAGGGGTAATTACTCCAACCCGCCCCTAGATTTGAAAAAAAAAATATTTTTAATGTAAAATTAATACTTAAAAATTTGTTTTGTATTTATATTCTGGCAAAAGAGTATAAAATGCGCCTTTAAATTGCCGAAATTAAGAAAAAATTGTGTGCTGTGCGACCAGTCACACCAGACTACCCCCCCCTCCTCCCCGAGAAACAGCTGAATCCGCCCTTGTTTCAAACAAGGCTCTACCTAGTTAAGAATATAATAATATTCACTAAGGAACTGAGATCTTAAAGATTTTAATAAAATAAATAATTAGATATTTTAATTGGACTGAAAAGACCTATCTCCTTTCCAAATACAATAATGTTTTCAATCAAAATTTAGATATGATTACCACTTCTTTGTTTCCTTTTGTCGTGGTCTATTTATAGGGAAATAATCTAGTTAGTTAAAAGAATTTTTATTTGGAAACACCCTATAGACAGAGACAAGTGAAGTGATGCAGGGGAGCAGGAACACATACACACACACACACACACACACACACACACACACAGATAGGCATTGGACAGCAGCACTCAAGAAACCGAACTGATTCGATTAGCTAGAGCCACGTGGCCACCACACATGCTCCAAATGGACCAATCAGCCCTTAATTTATCTCCTTAGAATAGGAGAAAACACAGGGACTGCAGGCATTTAGGGAACCAAGGGCTCAACTTAACACAATCATAAACGAAAAGGGGGAGTTAATTAACCCGTAAACAGATATTTATATTTGATCTAAAATTAATTCAATTAATTAAAGACATTATTTTATTTTTATATTTTTTATTAAATTTTTCTATACCTCTTTCAATGTCGTTTAACTTTGCTTCAAAATCTAAAAGTGCCCACGGGCCTTGGTGTAGTAGTTGGGATGCTGGTCTTCTTTACCAAGGGTCGCGGGTTCGCATCCTGTCTGTTAGAGTAGTGTCGACATTTTCTCTAAGTGTCGATATTTTTAAGAAAAGGAATTGAGCTACGAGCCCCCTCTAATGCATGACAATAAGCCTTTGAACAAAATTGGCCAAAAAGTATTAGTACTTTACTGGATGTACTTTATCATTATTTTCGATTTTCTCAAAATTCGCTCCAACGATATTGATTAATATTCAAAAATCACGAAATTTACTTTAAAAAGTATATCAGTAAAATTTTTCGTGAAAATTGTAGTATAGAAAATTGTAGAGGAAGTATTTCACTTTGAAGTACACTGATGTTTTTTTTTTTCAAAATCATTTCCAGGCTCTTCCTTCCATAAAGATTTGTCCCTATGGGGATTTGCGTGTTATTTCCGATTCAAAAAGAGGTCGGACCTCGGCCCCCTATGGAACTTTTTACATATTAAAAAATTTTTTTTCCAATTCTTATGAAATTTTGTATTTATTTAGGATTTTCTATTGTGTATAAAATATCCAAAAAAGAGACTAAAACTTTGAAAAATATCTATAATTTATTTCAAGCAGTCAACATTTAAAATACAATTAAAATGCACAGAGCCTATGGAAATACTTAATCAATTGACTTTTACTTTCTCTTACCCTATATATAAAACATATAGAGAAAGTATTTCACTAATGAAACGCTAGTTTGGAACTAAGATGCTATGTGAAACACACTCGACACAAAGAAATCTGTGCGTTAAGTTACACCAGATTTTTTAAAATATAGATAAATAATACCAAGTACTTAATTCGCCTTTAAATTAAAATATAATAAAAAAGTTCGCCCCCTCCATTCCTTTTTCTTACTTATTTTAATTCATTATCAATATCTTGTTCTCGCCTCTCTCCCCCACCCTTCGATTACCCCCTCTCAGTAGGCTATTTCTCCATCTTCTTAATTACCCAATCAGAGGCGTTTAATCCTTGGCGCCACAATTCACCTACTCATAAGTGAAGACGAGATGCCTTGTCACCTCAGAAGAGGGGGAGTTCTTGACCAGTGTGAATCTGCGTCACCTTTCGGTACGAATACCGACGCGCTCTCAGTGTTCATGCAGCCATCATGGCGGTTAGCTGCTCCGCTCCGGAGCTCCTCATTTCTCATCTCTTTTGCCTAGGTATTTCAATTCTAAATTACTAATTATTCGTTTATTTTACTCGTTAGTGATTAAGTTTTTATAATTAATATTAAAATTTAAGAATTTCACATTATAAATATCGAATCATTTATGATCGCTTCGAATCTATTAATCTTATTTTTCTTGACTTGATTTTGATCTCGAGCTTAATTTGCGTTTGATTTAACCCATTGATTTCTTAGTGGTAAAATCTTTCGTAAAATAATAAAATCTTATTGTGAACCATCTTCTGAGTTTATCATACTTGGTTTAAATTAATATTAAATGTTGTTAGGTGATTTTGATCTTAATTATTTTTCTATAACTTAAGAATAGTAATCAGAACAAAGGGATTTTTCGAAATATTATATTCCCAATCTGAATTTTGTACATGTAGCCTATATATAGGTTTATAAACAGGTCTATTCCTGTTCATTTACTAGGCCAATCTATTAATGCTCTTAATATAAGTAATATTTGAAGGTAGACTAATATTATTATTAAACATGCTAGATTGTCTTTTTTTTTAACCTTTTGCCACATCTTGGGACTTCTTCAGATTTTAGCTTTCTCAAGCACCTGTGCAAGGCCCGCTTCTGGTGGGCCGCGCAATATTGGTATTCGATTCATATCAAAAATTCAATGTCTAGATTTTGATGGAAATACACGTTTTGAAGTTCCCTGAGTCCAAAAAAGTGGTTTTTATATTTAAGTTAGGTATCCCACTGGCACGTAACTCGAAGCTTTTGAACAAAAATAGGCCAAAAAGTATTAGTACTTTACTGATGTACTTTTTCAGTTTTTTTTTCCGATTTTCTCAAAATTCGATACGGCGATTTTGATTAAAATTAAAAAATCACTTATTTTTTATATTCTCATTTTGCCCTTGAAATTATTTGAAGCACACTTGTACTTTATAAGAAAGGTGAAATGGTTGCCATGGTAACAAAATATACATATTTTTCTATTAGGTAGGCTATAGGAGAATTTGCAGCCAAGGAATTAAATAAAAAACTTTTATTTATTTAATTAATTAATTAATTAATTAATTAATTAACCCACGACGTTTCGGTCACAAATCACAACCTTCTTCAGAATGATTAATTGTTAGAATCGTCCTGAGGAAGATCGTCATTTGCGACCGAAACGTCAATGGTTTACAATTAAATAAAAGTTTTTTTATTTAATTCCACCTTCCTCAGGATGATTCTTACAATTATTCGTCCTGAGGAAGGTCGTGATTTGCGACCGAAACGTCGAGGGTTAACAATTAAATAAAAGTTTTTAATCTAATTCCTTGACTGTAAAGTCCTCTATACACAGCTGCTTCTCATCACTTGAACGTTATTTTTCTATGTTTATAAATTTTATTACTGTAGACCTATATCTCGACTCAAAAAATCTGGTATGACAAAAAACAGAATACAACTTTCACTTACTAAGGTAAGACAAAGTTGTGTGCTGTGCGACCAGTAATATGCACAATAATATTAATATATAATAATACTCCATTTTTCTGTTGCGTTAAGTGATGAATATTGAATAAAACAAGAGTGTAGAAAAATATCTTTATCGATCGATTTCGTTCAAAGGATATCCTCAGGCCAGAGTAATTAAAGATATTTTTCTACTCTCTGTTGTTTTATTCACTATTCATTATATAATTAATATTTATTTATAGGCCTACAAACAAATAAAGGTATCTGAGATTGTATTACACTTCAGGTCGATCCCATCTCATTATGCGTGGTTTCTCTTTTATTCATAGAGAAAATAGAAATAAATTAAATTTTTACCTCTTTTCATTCAGTTAATGAATTATTATAAAAGAAAATATTTTTAAATTCTTTCTTTGCTTTAAATGGGAACTTATAAAATAATCCCTTTGTGCTCACACACACACATATACACATCTCACACCGACTAATATATATAGATATACTTTTCTATATGTTTTGAAACTTGTTGATACAGGTTTAGAACGGCTGCAGATCTGCTTACCTTCATCACCTCAGCCAGTATAGGCTGAGTAGCCGAACCAACTGCCACGTTGTCCCTGAGCTCGTCGATTTTAATTCCAGAATTCCTTCATTTGGTGAGTAGCTCTTAAAACTTTTACAATTCTAATTCATTTTTAAATTATAAATATGCTGATATATAAATCTTTGACAAATTCAAAGATGTAAATATTAAAACGAAATGATTTCATCTCATTCAAGTTTAAATTTTAACTTTAGTCCAAAATATCTATTCAATATAAATTTTATGAAACTTAAGGATTGTTTCTTCATCCATAGTTAATTAACTGACCTTTCGTTCTCTGTACTAAAGAAATCCCCCTCCCCTACAATGTATATGTTTTATTTTCCTCTTGATTCTACTTTTACTTTCTCTTACCTGCATAATTATATATAGACTATTATAGAAATGCAGTATTGGTTTAAAAAATTAATTGTCGAGATTTTGATGGATATACACTTTTTGAGGTTTCCTGAGTTCAAAAAAGTGGGTGGTCTGTCTGTGTTTAATTTAAAGTGTAAAGGAAATGAGCTACAAGTTTGAAATTTTATATTTAAGTTAGACACCTCCATTCAAGGGTGTATACAGGGGAGGGGGTAAAGAGGTTAATTACCCTCCCCCCCTACGAGATTTTAGAAAAATATTTTTTTTTTTTAATAAAATTTTATTTCTAATGTAATATTTTGAAAATTAATACTTAAAAATTTCATTTGTTATATATAACAAGTACAGAATACACCATTAAATTATCTAAAGTAAGAAAAACCAATCACTACACCAGTTACCCCTTTCCCCCCTCCCCCGAGAAACTCCTCTGGATTCGCTCTTGCCTCCATGGTAACAAAATATAAATATTTTCTCATGTTTAGATCTTGAAATCTAATATAAAACTAAATATACTCTATGTCCAAAATACGAAGTTAAAGTTTACTTCTTTATAAAGCAGATTTTTCTTGTAAAATTTTATAAAAAAAAAATAAAATATTTCAAATAAATGAGATTTGGTGGCTGTGAATGTAATACAATAGATTTTGACAGGTTCAGCCAAATAAAAAGCCTTTATATGCTTCTCTAAATATTTTTTCCACTTCATATTTTGGTCAATTGTCTCACACAACTTCCTAATTTTTAAATATATGTCGACACAAAAACATCAGAACAATTTTCAATTACCAAAGGCAAGAGAAAGTTGTGTGCTGTGCGATCAGTCACACCAGATTTTTTACTTTCTCTTATTTATATATGTTAATATTTAGAAATTATTGCATTTATGTCAAAAATCGATGTCAAGTTTTGAGGCCCCTTGAGTACAAAAAGAAGTGGGTTCCGGAAATTGGCCTCTCTCTCTCTCTCTCTGCATGTACAGTCGACTCCCGATAATTCAAAATCCAAGGGACTAGAAGAAAAATTCGAATTATCGAGTTTTTGAATTATCAAGAGGAAAGAAAAAGAAATTCGAATTATTAGGAGTTTTTATTATATTTTTTCGCGCCACTTTCCATGGCCGCGATAATTTTTTTTTTTTTGGCAAAATAAGGGAGACGTACAGTGAGGGATAATATTAAGTCCCACCCATGCGTTTTCTTCTTGTGATTATTTGATTGTTTTTATAAAAGAAAATTAAATTCTTTATTGGAAATTTTCTAGCTTTGAACTCATGAAAATTTCCATTAAAAATTTTATAATATTTTTTTTTTTTTTAAACAATGAAACAAGTAGAAAACGCATGGGTGGGACTTAGCTTTGACGTTCACTGTACTTCTGTCTTGTTTTCATTGTGACAAACTAAAGAGAATTAAATAGTTAAGAACTGAAATGCACAAAATCAGGAGTAAACATTGCTAGAAAAAATTTCGAATTATAAAAATGTGTAAGTAGCCTGTAAAGATATATGAAAATTATGTCAATTTTTATTGATTTATTTTTTTGTTTTAATCATATTGAATTTAAAAAAAAATGATGTATTATTTTTAATATTAATGATATAATTAGAAAGAATTATATTTAAAAAAAAAAGAGAATTTTTTTTTATTAAAAAAAAAAACTAATTTCTGAAAAAAGATTATTATGCTCTAGAGCTGGCAAGTCAGCTGTTGATAGCATTTAAAAAAAAAAAAAAATTTGTAATAATACCAAGAGGTACAGAAGTACCGATCGCTTGGAAGGCATTATCAAGAAAAAAAAAAAACAATCTATATCTTATCTTCAAGAATTATTAATTCACCTACAAAAAAAAAAAAAAACGACTTCTATAACACAAAGCAGCTGGAAAAATTTTCTTGCTCTATTGACTGCACCTCCGAGACCTCATATCTGGACCATCGGGTGGTGTCGTCTTTCCATGGTACGCGGTTTCATCTTGACAACTAAAAAGAAACATCACCATCATCACCCAAGAGGACGTGACGTTTCGAGGGAAGGTGGGATCCCATCCAACAAGTAAAAATACTATATCAATTTTTATTGCAATTGCAAGCATTAGCATATAGCATTAATATGAACTTTAAATGATTTTTAAGACAATAAATTGAGCTCACAAAAAGAAATAAAAACTTTCATGAATAATTTTAAACCAACAAAAAAAAAAAAATTAAAATTTATTCAATCAGCTAATAATAATAAGATAATTAACTAATAATAATAAGATATTTCTATTAAATATTCCTAAAAAAAAAAAATTTTCTCTATAAAATATATTCATAATCCTTATTGTCAATTTGATTAAAACAAAAAAAAAGAATTTTTATTAATTCACACCAAACGTTTTGATTTTCTGATTTTTTTATTTTCTAATTCAATAAAACTAATCAATAGAAAAAATTGATTTTTTTGAATAAATCTGAATCCCGTAATTGCTTGTTAAATAAACTATGTTTTTTTTTTAAAAAGTAATTTGTTTGTTTTTCATGTTTAAATGTGAATTTTCTCTTTCAGCCAAAAAGACATTTCTCAAAATCTTCCTATACAAGTCCTACCCGATAGACTCAGCATAGCAAACTGTACTCCCACGATAAAGAGTTACACCTATTCTTGCCCAACAACGATAATAATTCAATATAAAAGACGAAGCAGATACAATTATAACTAATCATTAACTAGATCTATTAACTGATAAATCAAATCAACTTTTATAATCTGTAGAAATTCCTTTAAATCCACCTTTTCGATCGGGTCTCTCAGTTGATCCATTAGGGGGTCCTTGTTTTCTCTTATCCCCACCCGCGATTTGGGCAAAATAAGGTTGTAACTGTAGTTTAAGGATTTTTGTTTATGAAATCAAAAGTTGTGCTACTCACAGGAATATGTATTTATTTTTATTAATATAATTTTTTGTTCTTCTCGGGCATTTGTTCTTTCGTACTGAGGTGGGTTCTCTTTTCCTTTCTCATTAAATAGACTATGGCTACGAAATTATCTCTTACTCCAGTTAAGAAACAAGTAATTAATTACTCGGTGATATGTAAATTAAATACTTGATACGTATTTCGACAATTTCTGATCAGGGCCTTTTATAATGAATTAAATGAAACATATCACCAAGTGTTTTTATTTATTAATTAATTTATATTGTCTACTAATAATATTTCAACTTGGCTTCTAGTCAAATCAGATAATTTTTTTTTTTCATTGAACAATAAACTTGAAGATGATCCGAACAAAATACCGAAACGTTTGAATAAATAGTATTTATTAAATTTTTTTTGAAATTAAAATAAGGAACTTAAATTCTTCGTTTTTAGTCTTTTTGTAATAATATCACAATAATTCGTTGTCATTTTTTTTTTTATTTTCTTGATGCTGTTGATCACCTTCCATGATGGTAGAGATTTCCTTGTCCAGTATATGGATGCACTGCATGCCCGCTTTTTCTCACGACTGCATTGAAGCCGTTATGTCCGTCTGAGGTGTAGTCAACCGTTCGGGTTGTCCCATCAGGCTCTAATACTGAATAAGAGCCTTTCACAAAATCTCCATCACGTGTCTCCCATTGACTCTTTACGTCGCCTGAATGCGGATCATTCACGCCGTACTCGAACGAGTATTTGGGTGGTGCCTGTAATTTGAGAAAAAAGTTTTTTTGAGAATTTTATTTACAAAATGAACATTAATAGATTATATTGTGTACAGGAATTTTATTGATTACCCAGGTGCGATTAAAAAATAATAATATGGGAGGTGGAAAGGAAGAGTTGAGAGAACTTTTTTGAAATTCACACCAAACGTTTTGATTTTTTTATATTCTAATTCAATAAAACTAATCAATAAAAAATTGATTTTTTTTGAATAAATCTGAAGCCCGTAATTGCTTATTAAATAAACTAAAGTTCTTTTTTAGTAATTTGTTTGTTTTCATGTTTAAATTTGAACTTTCTCTTTCAGCCAAAAGACATTTCTCAAAATCTTCCTATACAAGTCCTACCCGATAGACTCAGCATAGCAAACTGTACTCCCACGATAAAGAGTTACACCTATTCTTGCCCAACAACGATAATAATTCAATATAAAAGACGAAGCAGATACAATTATAACTAATCATTAACTAGATCTATTAACTGATAAATCAAAACATCTTTTATAATCTGTAGAAATTCCTTTAAATCCACCTTTTCGATCGGGTCCAGTTTGAATTATAGAACATTCTCTCTCCCTCTTGTTACTGAAAATTGCTCGAGTTACCGACCCTATCAAAATACACAGAATTTTTTCGATTTACCGAAGTGTACAGTTGAAGAATTCGTATTATTGAAAAAATTCGAGTTATCAAGGTTCGAATTACCAAGAGTCGACTGTATGTGTGTTCAAAATAAATCATGAAGGAAATGAGCTACGAGTTTGAAGTTCTATATTTTAATTAGGTACTCCCCAAATACGCGAAAATAGCTTTTTAAATAAAATCGGACAAAGACCTCTTATTTTATTTATTTATTTATTTTATTTAAGAGAAATTGTATGCTGTGGGCTCAGCCACACCAGATTTTTTTTCTTTAGATTGATTAAACTCATATTCAGGTCTATTCTCTAAAGAAAACGTTAACTTTTATTTCTCCAAGCAAAAACGTTAACCTTTAACATCTGTAACGACAACATTAATTCATTTTAACACCCTTGCCTCAAATAGCTATTCCGTAAAAAAAAAAAAAAAAAAAAAAAAAAACACTAAAGCCCAAAGCGTTAACATTTAGTAAATAGTGTTAAAAATTAATGTCATAGCTAGGGGGTGCCTTAAATATTTTAACGTCGTGTTTAAAATAAACATTGCGTCCTTAACCTAAAAAATAAGGTTATGATTTTGATAGCTTTGAAATAAAAGCAACATGTTAACGTCGCTGTTAAATTAAAACTTTGTTTGGAGAATAGCATTTTTTAACGCTGATTGTTTTACATTACTTTTTAACACCTATTTGCTAATTTTAAATTTTACCGTCTGTTTCCTTGCCTCAAATAGCTATTCTGTAAACAAAAAAAAACTTTAAAGGCAAAGCGTTAAGATTTAGTAATTAGTGTTAAAAATTAATGTCATGTCTAGGGGGTGGCTTTAATATTTTAATGTATTTAAAATAAAAATGGCGTCCTTAACCTAAAAAGTAAGGTTATGATTTTGATAGCTTTGAAATAAAAGCAACATATTAACGCCGCTGTTAAAACTTTGGTTAGATAATATCATTTTGTTTTTATATTACTTTTTAACACCCATTTGTTGATTTTAAATTTTAACAATAGTGCGTGGGGGTGTTTTGTCTGTTTTTAGAGAATAGACCTGATTATCATCCAAAATGGCTTGTTAATAAATAACAACGAAGTGTCTCTTAATTTCTTTCTTTAGATGTTTTATTTAACCCAAAATCCGGCCATTTAATTCAAGAAAGAAAGAAAATAAAAGCAGCATCACTCTATCTTAGGTGAATGATATTTTTATTTATCTGACCATTTTGTTTCTTCTTTCTCTCCAATTTTTTTTCCAAGACAAAAGATAGAGGTGAATTCTAGACAGACAGTTGTCCAGACAAATTCGACAAAGAGAGGAGAGAGAGAGAGAGAGAAAAGGGCTTAATATTGGAGGCACTCGAGGGGCACACACAATACCCCGAAAAGGGAGTAGGAATAGTAAGGGGTTAAGGGAAGGGTGGCGATTGATGGCCCTCGGGTCTGCAAAGCCCTTTGGCGATGGAATGCGACGCAGATAAAGGAGCAGGAATGAACAGGATGAATGGCGCCTGACTGGGTGAGAGAGAGAAAAGAAGGAGCGAAAGGGAAAAGAGAGACGTTGAATGGCAAATAAGGAGTTTGGGAATTCTTGATTAAAACCAAAAAGGTGGGTCGACAGATAAATAGCGAGCCCCCCTCCCCCTCTCCCCCGCCTCAACGCCACAACCACCAACCTTTAGAAAACGAATATTGCCAGTGCTCAAAGACACCAGCCTCATTATTTTATTTTTTTTTTTTTGTAATTAATTCTCAGGTTTATTTAGAGAGAGAAGCGCGCTTTTTCGTTATTTTTAATTAAGACACTTTTTAAATCAGGTTTGTAGGTTACTTAATATTTTGTTTTAAGCTGAAGAGAAGTTGCTGTTGATGTTATGGATTGGAAGAGAGCAAGTACGGGTGCAGCAAATAAAGAGATGCCAAATGCCGAAAAATAGGACAAAATTTTATTTGTCCATCCTTAATCCTTGTAGGCTTATAATTTAATTAGGCACAAAGTTGTGCACATGTATATCAAGAGAAAAGATATTGGACAATATGGCGGCTACCTGGCATTGAGCCTCTTTTCTCTTGATGGTATATTTTTTTTTTTTTTTATAAAAACGGGCGAGTGTTTAATGCCTCGTGATAGTCTATTAGATAATCCTTCCTCTCCCAATCCCTAATATTTTATTGTCTTTCGTCACACGTGGAAGATAAAAAAAATCTGGAGTGACTGTCGCACGGCTCGCACTTTCTCTTACATTGGGTAATCGAAAGTTGTGTTCCGTGCTTGTCACACCAGATTTTTTGTGTCGACATATATTTAGTTTCCGAAAGTACGGAACATTTGAATTCAGATGTAAAATTTATAAGAATGGGAAAATATTTATATTTTGTGTACCATGGCAACCATTTCTCCTATCTTTCCTAAGAAGAACAAGAGTAAAGTGGTCTTCAGAAGATTTCAATGGCAAAATGAGAATATACATTTTAAAGAGCCTCTTAAAAATAATTGATTTTTGAATTTTAATCAAAATCGTTGGAAAGTAGTATGTCAAACAATTTAGATACTACCATCATACAGATGGTAGTGTCTAAAAAATAATTAGAGGGCTCGCTGGTGTAGTGAGCTAGGGTGTCAGCTTCTGCAAAGAAGATCCATGTTCAAATCCTTGGCATGCGGGATTTTTCATTAAATAAAAATATTTATTTAATGTAAACAAATCCTCAAGCAAGCCCTGGATTGGAATATAGGATCTTACCACAATAGCCCTCAGGCAACTCTACGAGGAGAGGGAGTTGCTGTGACATCCCGTCCTGTGGAAGGGACGTAAAGAAGGTTCCCTCTCAGTGATGCATTCTTCGAAAGGAGTAGGCTACGCGCCGGTGCTGAGGGAGTTCCTCCTCAAACCAGGACATCCTCCATAGCATAGAAAGAGGTTGGATATAAGGAGCCGGTTGGAACCAGAAATAAGGATTAGTTCACTAGCTAGAGACGAGAGCAGGAGGAGGAGCTAGAGATAGGAAATGATGTAACTTCACGGGGTGCCGGTAGATGGCTACGGCCAGAGGCCGGTTGGGTTTGAGGTGTGTGTCTTCGTACACGAAAGCACCTCGGGCAAATAAACGGGGATCGCGATAGGAATTTCAAAATAATAATAATAATAATAATAATAAAAAATAATTGTCGATGTGAGAAGTGGCTGTTCAATGATTAGATCAATACGTAGGAAGAGAGTATGTCAGCCAAACAGGAGGCCTCTATCAAATAAAAATCTCAATCTAACAATTGTAAGAAGACGTTGAAAATGATATACATTTGAAACTTCGCCATATAAACGGATGAGCACACTACATCTATGTACAAATTTTATATCTGTATCTCACTGTTGAGATATATAATATTCTCTAAAGAACTGATGATGGCATTATGTAATTAAAGACGAAACGTCTTCTAAGATTGAGATTTTCATTTGTTGAAGGCTCTCCTTTTTGACTGACTTTCTCTTTTCCTACGTTATCATCTAAAAAATAATTATTTTATGAATTTTAATAAAATCGTTCCAGCGAATTTTGAGAAATTCTAAAAAAAAATGATAAAGAGTACTAGTACTCTTTGGCCTATTTTGCTTAAAAGCTTATTTTAACGCCTCAGAAGGGGTACCTTACTTAAATATAAAATTTCACCCTCCTAGCTTATTCCCTTCATGTTTTAAATTGAACATACACAAACAGATTATTTTACGGGTCCTTTTTGGATTCAGGGGGCCTCTAAACGTGTATTTCCATCAAAATCTTGATTTCTAATTTTTGAGGTGAATTCAATACCTGATATCTCTCTATTTATTATTTTACAGGTTTTATAAGCGCATCACAAACACTATGGCTTCGGCCTTTGTCGATTGCCTTCGGCTGACATCGTCTTTGTGAAACCTTGCTGCTCCTGACGCTCGACCGAATGCCTCTCTCTCCAGTGCTACCGGATGCCTACTGAGTAGGCGCTTCGAGGAATAATTATATGCTGCTGCTCTTCGAAATTAATTCACTTCAGAAAGGTAATTATTCTCATTTTACATTTAATCTGTTTACCATTAATATTAAATGTTAGTATTTTTTATATTATCTTCGTTTGTTATTAAATTATTAATTTCGCTTGCTCTTTAAATCAAGAGTCAATCGTCTTCCATTTGATCTATCTTGCACCCGTTGTTTCTTAAATAAAAAGTTTTTGAGATAAGCACACTTTTTAAGAGTTATATAGGAGTCTAGGTGAGGTTGCATAATTATTAAAATATCGAATGAAAAATCTAACTCGCGTAAATTTTTGCCCCTTTTTTTTATTTATTTTATTTTCATTCCTAAAGCACAAATATTTTTAAATAAAAGGAATGTTTAAGATATAAATCTATTCTCTCTCTCTCTCTCTTTTTTTGTCCTGATTTTCAATTTCTTACATTCTTTTCTCTAAATGAAATTAATTTTTTTCGACTTATAAATTTTTTTAAAAGAATTTTCTTTAATATTACTCTAATATTTTTTTTAATCTAAAAAAAAAAACGAGAAAAAAAAATTTAATTACATAAAATGGAATAAAATAAAATGTTTTTCATAATTTTAATTTTCAATGGTATCCCTAATAGGCGGCCTTTTTTATAAATCATACATCTAGTAATATCAAAGCAAGCTTTCTTGATTAAATAAATTTTTTTCCATTTTTTTTTTTTAATTAAATCGATTGATTGAAAGGAGAATTAACTAAAATAATACGCATGACAATACCTGCTCTCTCTGTGTTCGGCTTCAAAGAGATATCCTACCTAATCTAGCTAATCCTACCATTCAGATCATTAAGAGAGAAGCGTGTCACGTGATGCGCTTTTAACAATGATATGAGCCAACCAAAAGGATTAATTAATTTTAATCTGACTAGTCGACATCTTCGATCTTCATTCCTCTATAATAAGATTTGCCTTATAGAGAGAGATAGAGTTTGCTTTGTGTGAAGATATAATGATTTATTAAACATGTAGGACGATATATTTATACTTTCTTTTCGCATGCGCGGGTTCGGATCCCAGCAGTCCGATGAATTTATTTAAATCCTTTGGATACCAAATGGTATAAATAAATGTGCCAGGACCCCCTAATACAGTGGGTTTCCAAACTTTGTTATAGGCTAACGCCTCCCTTAAAAATATTCAATCGTATGACGCCTCCCCTCCCATTTTAAAAAATACAAAAACAAAAAAATATACATTTATATAAAATTTTTTTTTTAAATTTATTCTTATTTATTATTTTATTTATTAAACTTTAGCAGTCATTTAGAAAATTGCAATTTATGGATCTAATATATTAAAATTATTATTATTTTAATAAATAAATAAACTTAATTAAATTTTTTTTTTTTTTTTAATTTTTTGGGGTGGAAAGATTTAGGAATTAAAATCAGTCCGTCCGTTCCCCTAAATGCGAGCTGACATTTGGGCGTGAATCACCAACCAACTAACAATCTCCAGCCTCCAGCCTCCATGATGTCAGTTGATCTGAACGAGTTTTCGTGGTCGGGGGTTAGGAGGTTGAGGGGGAGGAGTTTGTTTTTTGGACGTGGCCACCACTCGAAAAAGACATACGAGCTTTAAATGCAAAATTTATAATCTATTATTTTTACTTGCTCATGATGTGGAGACGAAATTTCGTGACATTTTCTTTCAATTATTTGAATTTAGCTTTTACTTCTTATTAATCTCTGGGAGACATTTAGAGTGAGAAAAATTTATGACGGTTGTTATTCTTAGTAATTATTTTGAGTTAAGAACGAATGAAAAATAAAAACAAATTTGTCCTTGTTACTAACATTTCGTACGCTTGTCACGCACTTCTTCAGACCTGCCTGTTTTTATTATACACTCGGAGATCCTTTCTACAATTACAAAAATAATCTCATTGTGACTTAATTTTTAATCCTTATTGAAATTAATTTAACCCTAATGGATTCTATTTACACACTTTGTTATCCTCTCCCCCCTCCTTCTCTCACTCTCTCTGAGTTTTGATGTATAAGCAATGAATCTCGAGTCTAAATGGAGCGAATATCATCATTGCATTGTGATTTTCATCCCCTCCTCTCTCCACGCCGTCGTCAATGATGGTTTAATTAATTTCATCTCTCTCTCTCGCCCCCTTACTTTGAACGATCACCATTGCTTAGCAAATAATAGCCGTCCAGGGTTCAACAATAGTTGGCAACAATCATGCGACAATGGGAAATGTTAGCGATTCCACGCTAGAGTGCGCAATCATACATACACGATTGACGAGTGCCTTTAGAATAATAGTGAGCTTGATAAACAGCTATATATGTATATATGTATATGTGTGGGCCTATATATGAGAATATTAAAGCCCTAGATTTTGGTTAAGTCTAATACGGTGCAAAGGCTATCATCATGTGTCATGTGATGCATGCTCTGAACGAAATCAATACTTCCATCTCTCCATCTCGCTCTGTCACATGCACAAACACGAAAACAGATTAATTTAGATACAATCATTGAATTGAGATGATTTTATCAAAATTTTGTTGATATATTTATTATATATTGGATTGATTTATAAATAAATTTCAATCACTGTTCATGGTTTAATTTTTCATTATAACAAATTAATTGCATCGAGTAAAAAAAAAAATGAATTTTAAAAGATGACTCACTGGGTACTGCTGATAATTATTTTTTTTTTTTGAGATTATGTTTAAGTCTAAATTTCCCTAATCTATATATTCGCTAATGTCCGTCTGTCTGTCCGTCTGTCGCGCTCTATTTAGGCAACTTCCCGTTTAAATTTTGAAATGAAATTTTATATGCATAAAGAGGGACCTTCTCGAGATTACATGAAAATTATTTTCCTTCCAAAATTCCTATAACTTTTTGAGTTATTAATTTATAAAATTACGATTTCCCCCTTAGGAAATGTATAGAAAAATATTTATATATTCTTTTCATTTGTGTATCCATGAATGTAAACAAATCCTCAAGCAAGCACTGAATTGGAATGGAATAATAATTTTCTTTTCATAATTAAGAAGAAAAGGCGAGGGTCCGCCGCAGGCGGGCCCGAGCCACCTGAAGAGGGTCCAGGTGGGGCGAAGCCCCCCGGCTAGGCGCGAGGCCCGCCGAAGTCGCGTCGGCTAGTATACCATAATTTCTGTTAATCACAACATGTCATGAAGAAATTATAGCGTTCAAATATTAGGCATTCAATTGCTGCCCGGGCTTTCTTTTTACAGTAGAACCTCGCTTTGCCCCTCTCATAAAGAGCTATATTCGCATAACGAGCAAAATAAATTGTAAAATAATGACTTGCTTAACGAGCGACGTTTCGCATAACGAGTGGCCAGGAGTCCCGGATTGTCCGCGTGTCACATCAGTCTGTGTCATGAGGGGACAGTTCTATGGGGAGAATGTTATTGTTTCGCATAACAAGTGTTTCGCTTGTTGAGTATGATTCTGGAACGAATTATGCTCGTTACGTGAGGTTCCACTGTATTTATTTTCTCATATTTGTTAACATATAAAGAGAGAGAAAGAATTGGATTCAAAAATTTGTTGTCGAGATTTTGATTGAAATACATGTTTTGAAGTTCCAAAAAGGTGATTCCTGCAAAATGGTCTGTCTGTGTGTGAACAAAATATCTCGAACGAAGAGACCTAGGATGTTGAAGTTAAGTTAGGTACCCCCATAGGATGTGACACGAGACTTTTAAACAAAATCGACTAAAGAGTACTATTACTTTAATGATGCACTTTTTCAGTTTTTTTCGATTTTCCCAAAACTCGCTACGATTTTGATTAAAATTCAAAAATCAATTACTTTTTAGATGCTCTTTAATTATATATTCTCATTTTGCTTTTGAAATCGTTTGAAGCACAATTTACCCTGGTACTTCACTGGAAAGATAAGAGAAATGGTTGAAAATATAAATATTTTCCCACGTATGTAAATTTTACTTCTTGGATTCTAATATATCGTCGGAAACTAAATATATGTCGACATAAAAAATCTGGTGTGACCATCACAGAACACAACTTTCGATTACTGAAGGTAAGAGAAAGTTGTTTGCTGTTCGACCAGTCACACCAGATGTTTTACATTCTCTTATATATATATATATATTTTTATATAGAGAGAAAAAGTAATGCGATCGTGTAAAAAATTCGATTTCGAGATTTTGTTTGGAATACACATCTTATGGTCCCCTGCGTTCTAAAAAACGCTAAATAGTCAATGTGTGTGTGTGTGAATTTGAATATATTGTGAAAATTTATTAAATTTCTTTAATTAAAATTTTAAAAATATGAAATAGCTAATTTATTTTATTTTTTCATCATTGAAATTTTGTAAACTTTTAATGAATATATACTTGTACATGTTTCTTAAATATAAAATTTGCATCAAGTTCCCACCCTATTTAAATGAACTCTAATATGAAGTTGTAAATTGACTCAAAGTAGCCTTGGTGGTTGCATGCAGACTACAAACCAATGACAGAGAGAAGGAAGGGTAGGGGTGGAGGGGGGAGGAGGTGGAGGGGTTGATTTGTATTCATGGCGACTGGACGTTGGTCAAAGTCCCTACACCATCCTCAAATTTTAAGCCCTTTCCCACCACCACGGAGTGAATAAGAAGAAGAAGGGTAGTTGTGAGTGTATGGAAAGGGGCATGGTCGAGAGGAAGGGGTGGTTCAATTTCAAGGTTTTACGAGCCACTCGCAAATCGTAGAAAAATATCGTAAAAAGAGAAAGAGAGAGAGAGAGAGAGATGGAGATTGTCTAATTTTATCTTCAGCGGTTTAAAGATGGAAAAACATCAACTAAAAAAGACGAGAAAGTGACAAACGAAACAAAAAAAAAATAAAATAATTCAGTTTGTCAGTAAATTATTTGATTGTTTATTTGAAGAAGAAGAATAAATAACAAATTTTACTTTCACTTACCTATATATGTTAATATATAGAGAGACAGTATTGGATTCATGTCAAAAATTCGATGTCGAGATTTTGATGGATATACACTAGCAGTAGCGTAGCCAGGATTTCTGCTTGGGGGGGGCCCAAAATTTTTATTAACCTCCCCCTCCCCCTTCTCCAAGAAACTTCAAGTGGAGAAATTTTTTTAGATAATATAATAATTATAAATAAAAAACAAATAAAAAAAAATTTTTTTTTCTTGAAATAAAAAATAATTTTAATACAAAATTCGTAAATATTAGAGATTTTTTCAATTATTTATAAGTTTTTTGTTAGTTTTTAGAATTTATGAGAGTTAATAAAATAATTATTTAAAAAAAAAAATCATTAGGGAAAACAATAGGTATTTTTTTGTTTTGGAGAAGGCTTTGGGGGGGGGGCCCGGCCCCCCTGGCCCCCCTGAATACGCCACTGTACACTAGGGTGGACGCAAAATTTTTTAATTTCTTTCGGCCGAACCTCCTAAAAGTTGTCTTTTGGCTAGAAAATTATAACAGCAAAGTTTTATCTAAATTGGTGCCTCGTGCCTCATCGGGGTTAAAATTTTGAAAAAGTTAAAAATTCGCAGTTTTTACTTCATAAAACGAAAACCAATTATCGTAGAAAAATCATTCTTGACTCACCTTTCATAGCAAATTTAATTCTCTTGAGATTTTATAATAACCATTTTTTTCATTAAAACTTATAGATTTAGTGATATTTACAAATTGACATTTCGGTTTGATGTATTGGTCTTTCTGAAAAATAAGTGGAAAATGACAATATAGACCAGCGTTTTCCAAACTGTGAGGCGCGCCTCCCTCGGGAGGCGCGGACTAGTCTAAGGGGAGGCGCGAATATTGGCCACCAAGATCAATTTTCCAAATGATTGCTAGTTTTATAAATAAAATAATAAAATAATTTAGAAGATTCTGGGACGGAGTTTTTAATTAAAATAATAAATATGAATAAATAAAGAAAAATATTTTTATATAAATTTATATTTTTTAGTACTAAAAATTTTTGTTTTTGTATTATTTTATTAAATGTGTGTGGGGGGGGGGGGAGCGTCATACGATTAAATATTTTTAAGGGAGGCGTTGTAATATAAAGTTTGGAAACCACTGGCCTAAAGTAAGACTCATTCTAGAAAATTATACTATGTGTAAAACCCAAAGGCGGATCCCGGGAATTTTTTCAGGGTTTTAATTTTTTTCTGACTAGACGCGAAGCTCGCCAAAGGCGATAGCATTGTTAATTATTTTATTTATTAGGATTGGATAAGGGGTTGAAAAATTGAAAAAAAAAAAAAAAAAAAATTTTAAATTTCTTTTAGCTAAATCGAAGCCAAATAAATAGACATTTAAAAAAAAAATAGCGTTGATTATTATTTTGTTTAGGGGGGGGGATGAAGAGTTGATTATTTAAGAAAGGCCTTGGAATATTCCAAATCACTTGTTGACATTCTTTTCCATCTCTAAATATAGTTAGATTAGAGTAAAAGTTATTTTTTTACTTTCAATAAAAAGGGAATTGTTATTTTCATCTGTTTTATTCCTATACAAACAGACACGTCTTTCGTTCTGTCGAGCGGGTAGCCGAGTTGCAGGCACCGATATGCTTGCTCTCTTTTTCAGTTGTGTTTTAAGTGATTTAAAGTGAATAATTAATATAGTGTAACCCACCCTGACCACACCGTCAGCCAACACACCCTCTTGAGTGTCTTATTAAAGGTAATTATTATGCATTTTATCGTTGAAAAAAAAATGATAGAAACAAATAATTTGATTGCGAAAAACGATTCTTTTGAATATGAAATTAAATATTTTGTGTTTCACTAAGGGTAGAATATAAGCTGTTGAATGGAGAAGGGGGTGTGTAGGTGTCATTGAAAAATTTTTTTTTTTAATTTTTTTTTTAACACCTTTTTTTCTCATTCACACTCACATACTTCTTCGCACAGTCTTTTCGGCAACTCTGGCCATATAAGACTTTATACGAATACCGTTATTAATTAATAATATACATATTGGGGGTCCAGGCATTCCAATTTAAGCCATTTGGTATCCATTTCGGACTGCCAGGGGTCCGAAACCTCGACGTTCGGTATAGAAGGTAGGCACGCTACCAACTACACCAAGCCTGAGGGCATTTTTTAAATCTTTTCTTAAATCACCATTATTTACCATTATATTTTTTCAATATGGCCTATATTTTTGTTAATCAAATTTCCTTAATAAACTTTTACACAGGGGTGGATTAAGGGTTGAAAATTACAATAAAATAATTTCAACATAAAATAAAAATTAAAATAATTATTTATAAATGTATTCAAATTATTTTGAGAGTAATTTCGCGGTGAAGGCTCGCATTTCCTTAAAGGGGGGGGTTAGGGGGTTAATGCCCCATCCCCTATAATGCACAAAGATATTAATGTTTTTTAATACTTTTACTAAAAAATAAGTGCATTCCGTTTGAGTTAAAATTTATATTTAATGTTTAGCAAATAGTATAGTAGGATAGAAAAATTTCTTATTACTGGGGCGGAATTAATTTTTGAAGATATCGAAACTCTCATAAAGACATAGTAATAACCCTGGGTAAATTAGGAACCCATCGAATCCCTTGCAGAATTTTGTAGGGATTTTTTTTTCATTAGGTAGAAAAGTAAGATATGATTAGTCCACTTAGAATTTTACTGGGGTGAGTTACCGCTTCTTTTTGTATATAGAACTAATCTCAATTCGGATTTGAATTTTTACTTTCTCGTATAAGATAATTTACATATATAGCGCCTTAATGGCAGGCACCATTTTATAGCGCCTTAATGACAGGAACTTATTAATATAATTTAAGACAAGAAAATGTAAACCGCTTATTTAGTAAACATCAATAAAAACAAAACTTTATTTTTGCAACAAACAAAACAGCCAACAATTAATTTTACAACAACCTGTTACACATATATATATATATATATATATACTAGACGCAGCCCCGCCTTCGGCGGGGCTTTCCGTCTAGCCGGGGCTGCGCCCCCTGGACCCCCTTGCTCGCCTACTTATATACATACCGGTACATACATTTTCCCTTTTCATTTTTATATATAGAGATTATTTTAACGGTTAATTATTCATGAATTTAAAATTTTTTGTGAATCATATCCTTTCCGGGGCTCTCCCGGTACACAGACAAAAAATTTACCCCGATATTTTAGAATTCAAAATGTAAATAAATAAAAAATCGTAAACATGGGTAAATATTTATATTTTGTTACCATGGCAACCCTTTCTCCTAATTTTTATTTTTTCTTATTTTAACGGTTAATTACTCATTAACTTATTGTTATTTGTGAATTAAAACCTGTCCGGGATTATCACAAACATACACAAAAAATTTCATCAAAATCGGTTCAGTTGTTTAGGAGGAGTTCAGTCACATACACACGTACAGAAGAATTATATATATAAAGAATACATATATATATAAAGATATATATATATATATAGAGAGAGAGAGAGAGAGAAAGTATTGGATTATTGTCAAAAATTTGATGTCGAGACTTTGATGGATATACACGTTTTGAGGTCCCCTCCAAAAAAGTGGTTTTTGCGACATGTTCTGCCTGTGTGTCCGTCTGGGTTCAATTTAAAGCATGAAGGAATTGAGCTAGGAGTTTGAAATTTTATATTTAAGTTAGGCACCCTCCTAGGGCGTGAAAATAAGATTTGAGAAAAATATTTTTCTTCAGGAATGAACCAAGAAACCAAGAAAACACAACCAGTTTTTCTGTTTATAAATTTTACATCTTGAAATTCGAATGTATCCAACTGCTAAATTCCCTCTTTGACAAATTTTTATACGAAATTGTATAGGTGTATTTTAGAAAGTCTATAAAAAAGAAAATTAAATATTATTTTAATGTTATCTTTTCAAAACCTACACAAATTTTTTGTTCTTAAAATGATTGATGGCTGGATGTTGGTACGCCTAATAATAATAAAACAAAAACAAATAATCTTTTTTATATAATAAAACTCGAAACTTTTTTTTTTTAGTTAGTATAGCACTAAACTTGTTTTGAATTTTCTTTTTTTTTCTCACAAAAAAAAAAATATTTTCTCTAATATAATATTTCCATTTTTTTAATTAGTTTTAAAAAAGTTTGTTTTTGAAAAGTTTTCTCACTATAAAAAAAAAAAAAATTCCTGAAAATAGAAGGATTTTTTTCTCTTGTGGTGGCAATCTTGCAAGTAGCCCTGCTTGGTTGCCTGGTGCAATGCGCTATGGTGAGTTTTACGAGCATCTGACTCATCTCGTAAAGCCTTGCAGCCCCCAGCATCCCCCCCCTCTCTCTCTCATCTTCACTTTATTGCCACCTCTATCAAATGTTTATTAATTCCAAGATACCCTTCTAATGGGGAGTGAGAGAGGCCAATTTGATTTAATATCTTTTACAATTTTATAACTTTATAAAATATAATATTTAATACGTATACTAATTGTAGATTTGTTTAAAAAATTTATTGAAAATACCCTTTATTGAGGCTCGTGGCTAATCGGATTAGCTGGGGATTATGAATCTAGATCTGCTACCCAACTAGGGTTCTCTTACCTTCGGTAATTGAAATTTGTCTTCTGTGCTTGTCATACAAGATTTTTTAAAAATTTATTTAAGTTATTTTTTTCGGCATCTGTCGCCATTTAGACCCCGTCCCTATTTACTCCAATTAATTGGAATCCAATCCATTGAAATAAATTTTTCGCCTGGGACAGGATGCACTACCCGCTACCCTTGGTACAACTGGCCAGCACGCCCTGTATTAGATAAAATTCAAGATGTAACATTGATAAACATATAAAAACATTTATATTTTGTTACCAAGGCAATCATTTCTCCCATCTTTTCTATGAAATATAAGAGTAAAGTGTGCTTCAAATAATTTTGAGATCATAATGAGAATATTCATTTTCAAGAGCATCTAATAAATAATTGATGTATGAATTTTAATCAAAATCGTTCGAGACAATTTTAAGAAAATAAAAAAAAAACTTGAAAAATACATAGGCCTAAGTAAAGTACTAGTACTTTTTGGTCATTTTGTTCAAAAGTCACTCCTCAGAAGTTTCGTCAAAATTTCGACATCGAATTTTTGACATGAATTCCCTCTTATAGATACAGGGCCGGGACTACGAGATTTTTAAGGAGGGGCAAAATTTAATTTGCAGCCCCCTCCTTAAAATTTTCTATACAAAATTCATTTTATTTTTTTTTTAGTAAATCTTTCTTTAATTGCCGCCCGGGGCACATGCACCCACTGCCCTCTCCCTAGATCCGGCCCTGTATAGATAAGAGAAAAAATATTCATACAATAATCATACATATTTTGAAAATTTTTTTAAACATTTTGACATGAATTATTATTATGAAATTTAGTAATATTATACCAAGCATATTTTTTAGGGTCCGACCGAAACAAGATTTTCAGCCGAAACCGAAACCGAATATTCGGCCTCAACCTTAGTTTCGGCCGAAACCGTAACCGAAACAGAAACTTGTATTTCCTATAAAAAAATTTATATATATTTTTTTTTTTTTTTTGAAATTTTTTTCCCCTCCGTGAAAATTATTTTACCTTTTTTTTAGGGAGACAAAAATTTTTTCTCCTTCAAGTGCAAATCATTTTACCTTTTTTTACTTTCTCTTACCTCTATATATGTTAATATATATAGAGAGAGAAAGTATTGCGATCATGTCAAAAATTCGATGTCGAGATTTTGATGGATATACATGTTTTGAGGTCCCCTGAGTCCAAAAAAAGTGGGTCCCGCAAATTGGTCTGTGTGTATGTGTGTGTGTGTGTGTGTGTGTCTGTGTGTCTGTGTGTCTGTATGTGTGGAACCATTTTTTTAGCATGAAGGAATTGAGCTACCGGATTGAAATTTTATATTTAACTTAGGTACCTTTGAAGAATCTCAAAATAAGCTTTTGAACAAAATCGGCCAAAAAGTACTAGTACTTTACTGATGTACTTTTTCAGTTTTTTTCGATTTTCTCAAAATTCCCTCCAAGGATTTTTTTTAAAATTCATAAATGAACTATTTTTTAGATGCTCTTTAAAATGTATATTCTCATTTTGCCGTTGAAATCTTCTGAAGACCACTTTACTCTTGTTCTCCATAGGAAAGATAGAAATGGTTGCCATGGTAACGGAATTTAAATCTTTTTCTTTTTATTAGATTAAAAATCAATTATTATTTAAATTCCCATTTTTTTAAAATTTATTTGTGTCTTTAATTGTTTCAAAGAAAACATATATGTCTCTCTCTCACTTGCAAACATTATCGTCTCTCTCTACTCTTTTTAAATTCCCTTTCCACCTTATCTTCGCATAGGAACAATGTTAATTTCCTATAGGGATTTGTATGTTAATTTCGATTCAAAAGGGGGTCCCCTTTAGAACTTTTTAGGCATTTAAAATTTTTTTTTCCAATTCTTATGAAATTTTGTATTTATTTACGATTCTATATTGTGTATAAAATGTCCAAATATGAGATTAAAATTTTGAAAAATAACCATAGTTTATTTGAAGCTGTCAACATTTAAAATCCAAGTTTGAAACTAAGGTGCTATCGGAAACTAAATATATCTCGACACAAAAAATCTGGTGTGACCAGCACAGTGCGCAACTTTCTCTTACCGAAGGGTAAGAGAAAGTTGTGTGCTGTGCGCCAGTCACACCAGATTTTTTTTTAAGACTCAAGTTTCGGCCGGCCGAAACGGAAACTACGGCCGAAACCATGATTTTTGGCCGAAACCGTAACCGAAATCGAATATTCGGTCGGTTCCTAATATTTTTTTATTTTTTTATAAAAAAAACATTCACACTTTTTTCTCATTCACACTCACACTCACACACATATTCACACAGTCTTTTCGGCAACTCAGGCCATTTAAGACTTTTTGACGATAACCGTTATGAATATATATTATTATTTGGGGTCCAGGCATTTTTATTTAAGCCATTTGGTATCCAAATGCCTTAAATAAAATTATCGGACTACCTCGGGTCCGAACCCGCGACGTTCGGTATAGAAGGTAGGCACGCTACCGACTACCCAAGCCCCGTGGGCCTTACCAAGCATAATATTCCATATTGGAATGAATTATATTGTTGTGATAATTGATTATTTTTTTGTTTTTGTTTTTTTTAATTGTTATATTTAATTTTTATTTCGTATTGTTGGCTAGGATTGTTGGAGACGCCGGCCGGCTGCCTCCCCTCCACTCGACCAGAGCGGCGACGGCCGCCGCCTCTCAGTAGACGGCCAACTCACGCCACAGCAGCAACACTCGGAGCGTCTCTCTATCTCTTCGTTAATTCTCTCTCGGAAATCCTCACTATCAGGTACTTATTATTTAAATTTTTTATTTTTTTTTTTATTTTAAGAATAGAATTGAACAAAATGGAATGAGAGGAATGATTGAAAATTTAATCAGAAACCACTCGCCAAATAAAACTTTTTATTAAACAAATAATAGAGATTTAATAATATCAAGGATATTTCCAGCTTTAATAGTATTTCAATGGGAAAAATACTTTATAACTATCACACATTCTCGTCTCTCTCTATGCTATTTCTTTCCTGACGATGTTCAAGCTTGCTATTTCTTTTTTTTTTAATAGAGGATAAATTGATTTATTTACTTTTTATTAAAAAACAAATTGGTCCAAAAAGATAAATTCTTTATTTTTTGTCTACTCTTGTTGTCTCAAAGTAAAACATACTAATCATTTAATAGGAATCAAAGTTAATTTTAAACTGGTAACCGTTGGCTCTAGTTGAAATATTATGCTTTAATAGGAGAATTAAATTTAAGTACACAAGGTTTTTTTGTTTCAATGATATATTAATTTAATATTAACACTTTATGCGCATTTCGACACCGTATGTGTCATCTTCAAAAGTGAATTACATAGTATGTAAGTGTTAATATTAAATTAATAAAAGGGGGAAGAAGGAGGAAGCCGGGGGGGAGTTAGTCTAAACCATTAAATTAAAAAAAAAAATTTTTTTTCCCAAACTTGGGGCTTGGTATAAGGGGTTTGCTTTGCTTTGTATTTTATACAAATAATTTATGTATAAAACACATCTACTAACAACTCCGCAATATGACTCAATGCTTGGTCATTGGAGCTCACACTCTCAAAATGGACTGATGATGGTTATATTTCATTAAAACCGAAACTGTTTATTAAATTAATATATTAGTGAAACAAAAAAACCTTGTGTACTTAAATTTAATTCTCCTATTAAAGGAATCAAAGTGATTAATATAATCTTAGAGATTAAAATGCTTATAGATCTATTTATTTATTTTATTTATTTATTTTTCGAAATATGGTATTTTTTGTTGTGATTGTGTCCTCTCCAGCCTAACTCCGACACCAATGAGCTTTATATTCACCCTCTCTTTATGAATAGAAATATTGAAATCTAGGAAAAAAATGTAGGCCTACCCCTTTGGACCCTGTTATGCAATGGTGTGTCAAATACCAAACATCGAGTTTTGAGAAAATCAACATTAAAGTTTTTTGTTTTCATTGAATTATATATAATTTTTCTTGTCAATTGTGCAAGTAACATTAAATATTTAGATTATGAGGTACAGGGGCGCCGGAACGAATTTGAATCAGGGGGGGACAAAAAATTTTTTTTAGAAAATTAAAATAATTTAATATGTTTAAATAGTATAAAACAAAAACAAATCTACTATAAAACTTTAAAAATTTTAAATAAAATCACAATTTTAATAAAATTAAAATTTTAAAAAATTTGCTAGTGATTTTATCAAAAATTTTTGGAAAAAAATGAATTTCTTACTCTTTTAATTTTTTTTAATTTAGAAAATTTTATTTTTCAAAAGTAAAAATATATCATTTTTAATAATAAATGAAATAAAAGAAGAAATTTTGCCCTCCTCTGCCCCCCCCTGTAGGATGCCAGGGGAGGGCAATGCACCCCTTGCCCCCCCCCCAGTTCCGGCGCCTATGATGAGGTATGTTATATATATTTAAATATTTAGGTCATATTTCATAAAAAATACTATTAATTAAAGCATTTGAAACAATATTCCGTGCTTAAATCAATTTTGAATTTTTGGTCTTTGACACACCATTGCATAACAGGGTCCATTTAATTAACCCTATTACCTGTATTTATTTTTTAAATATTTAAAAGAAAATTCGATTTATTCTGATCCTACTTTTATACAAGCAAGTTTATTTAACAATTATTTTTTCTATTTCTAGATTCTTGTGCGTATCTTCCACCTCTTTAATTCATTGGAAGTTCTTGGATCTCCAGACTTCCAGACTTCCAGATGCTCTCCGTCTCCTTTGCAACTCCGAAGCTATTTGGTGAGTCAAACATTTTTTTTAAAGAAGACTTAGTTATTTGCATTTTATTTCTTACTTCCCCTAATGGCGGGTTCAAGTATTTATATTTTAATATATTGATCAATTGCAAACACTGGTTTCTCGGGGTCACCCACTCGATGTTCCGCCGTGCTATTTGTATTTTTTGCTCAATCAGGGGACGAAATATTTTTATTTATGAAAATTTCTTTGATGAATCTAATTGTTTGAGCTTTTAGTCCCTCTCTTTGAATTTGAATTACAGTAGAATGACGAATTGTTAAATTTCAATACACTAAAAAAATCTTCGATTTATTAGATGCATTTTTGAATAATATATCGTATGTCGCAGAATACAAACGGATAAATTTTAAAATTAAAGGGGAGGTGAGCATCCTATAAATAACACAATGAAATATATTTGATCTCGAATGCCAAAATAACATTATTATTATTTAAATAAAATCCAAACCCCTTCTTCCTATGGTTGAAAGATTAAAGAGAAATAAAAATGCCTGGACCCCTATATATATAAATTCA
>JAKCPI010021933.1:0-21788 GCA_023213315.1 Euborellia annulipes | reverse complement strand
CATAGAAATTCCCTAGCAGAGGTAATGGACGTCCGCCTCCACTGAGCATGCTCTGCAGAAATCATTTGATGAAAGCGCCTTTCTATTAGCATGCTTTCAAGGAATAATAACAATCCATCTCTATTAATATTCAATGCAATTAGCTGATTGATCATTTAATATTGATCAAGAAATTTCTTGTTTTCTCAGTTGACGTTTAACTTGGCCTGAATTCAGCATTGAGAATGATTCTCTTTATTTTGCTCATCTTATCTTCCAAAATCACAAATTCTATAACAGAAATTGAAATTCCTCGGATGCCGTGTAATTGGAGAAATTTTATTCAAATTTCTATGCAATATTTGAATCCACAATATGAAACTATTTTGATGTTTGATGACGTCAATCCACATGAATCAGAATTGATAAAAGAAATTTTTCTGAATCTCAATGTGCCTATCAAATTAATAAGAAATAGAAATTATTTAGAATTTTTAGCAGGAAATTATTACAATGTAATTGTGTTATTTAAAATTGAATATGTTAATTCAACAATATTTAATATTAACGAATACAACAAAGAGAATAATTTATTGGTATTCGTGAATGATTCTTTCACTGAAGAGATGCTGCCTCTAGAAGATAACCTATTATTTAGAGCGATATTCCGGAATATATTTTATAAACAGAATCCAACAAAATGTAATTCAGAGTATATGTTATGGACAGCTCGACATCAAATTAAAGGCCCGTGGATTCAAAGACTTCAAAAGGCGTTTTTTTATCGCAAGCCAAACTTCCATGGTCTTCCTTTGACTTATAAAATAAACATATTTAATGAGAAGAAATCGATAAGTGGAAGAGATGTGGCTTTAAGAGACGTTTTGGAAACTACTTGGAACTTCACAAGAAGTTTCAAAGAATATGGTGACGGATATGTGATATATATTGTAAATCAACCAATTGTAGCACCTGTTAGTGACGCGTATTCCGTAATATCACTTTGCTTTGTAGTTCAAAAAGCTCCATTTCGCCCGCAATGGCAGACAATTTTCAAAATATTCCATTGGAAAATTTGGATTTTTGTAACAATGACGCTAATGTGTGCTTCGTTTGTTTATTCTTTGATCGTAGAAAAGGAATGGTCCAAGAACAAGAATCGATTTGAAATCTACGCAGATTGTTTTTTTAGGATGCTTAGCCTTTTCATTACTGAACCAATATTTTGGTTGAATTCCGTTCAAAGTTTTAAATTACGAGTCCTAACCTTCACTCTGATGTTGGTATCAATTATAATGTCCAGTGGGTTCCAATCTGGATTTTATTCCCTTCTCCATTCCCCAAGAAGATATCAAGATATCGATACAATCGACGAATTGTTAGACGCTAACATAGATATTTATTGTTGGTTACCCAATTATTGTGAAAATATTTTCTTTACTGGCTTCACAATGGAACTTGATGCTCATTCATTAAAAATTCGATCAAAAATAAGTGATCGAATAGCATCGTTACATAATGTTTCTCAAAATATGAGCATAGCGTTGATATATCCTTGTGAATTGGCCATTAATTCTATTAGAAATATCAGAGAATACAAGAAATTGCATATACTTCAAGAGAAGTTTTTTTTGTGGCCTTTAAATGTTGTCAGCTTGGGAGCTCAATTTCCTTTTCAATTCAAATTGATAAGATTAATATTAATCTTTTATGAGAATGGCATCTCTCAATGGTTGGACGATATGGTGCAATGGCAACAAATTATGAAAATTTTGTTCCATGAACAACTAGACGAAAAATTTAAAGCATTATCCTTAAGTGATTTAAAAATTGTATTTGTGATTTTATTTGTGGGTTGTACTTTATCATTGATTGTTTTTTCTCATTGAGAAATTTCGCAATTAAGACAAAGTATTGTTGAAATCTACTGTAATTGAGAGAGCAATAAGAGTGATGGGTTTGGACAATTATAAGCTCCTTCAGAAAAATCAGGCAAAAGGTTCAGTTGTAATAGCAATAAAATACTGTAAACTGAGTATAGGCTTGGTACTTCCGAGAAACGCACTGATTTGGTCAATTTATTTGCACGATGCCGACTCCTGAAATAAAACAGATAATAAAACGACAATTCCCATCACAAAATGAAGCTGAAATTTGAATTCAGGGCTGTAGCTTCCCCAAAGGACAGTAAATCTACAATGATAGCCATAATCTCAATTGTCACTGAAGCGGGTGAATGTCATACCGGATGAACTCATCTATGCAGATTGTCATGAAGGGTAAAAAAAGACGGGACGCTTTTAAAAGAGTAAAAGAATCATTGGGAAAAAGACATGATGAGTTGAAGATATGGATAACGTTGACAAGTGAGGCAGGAGATATACTCGGACGCTGGAAATATCCAGTTTGGAGGAAAGTATTTAAAACAATTCAAGAGAACATTAAGAATGCAGAAGATTTGAAATAGATAAGAATGGAACCAAAATATATATATTCATTTAACTAAATACACATGCATTGTATTACCATATATTGATAGCTTAATTATTAAGGCTGAAGATGGCAGGGTCTTTGCTGAAACGTCCTAAATGAAGAGTGTTTATTATTATTTTAAAAAAAGGCTCAATTATTGGCTGCATCCTCTTGCATTCCAAACAAATTACTGTAATCATCAATATTCAAGTTAACTTCATCTTCTTCTACTGTATCTTCGCCTTAATCCCGCGGTGCGGGGTCGGCGGGAAAGGGGTCTGCGGAATGGGTTATTTACGACCGGAAGAAATAGAAGCCGGCCCGTCGCACGGTTGAAAATATAGAAGGAAGGGACAGACATGTAAAGAACAGAAGGACTGTCAGTCCCAGCTTGGGTAGGTGGTGGTCGCCATCCACGTACCCACAAGACGTGGGCCCCTGAGCAATCAAGTTAACTTCATATGGGAGCCTAATCAACGTGGTATTCTGGGTAATGAGGAAGTTGATTGCTTAGCAAAAAAAGATGGTAGCATATTAAGTTTTGGCTTAATGTAAATCTTCTATGGTAACTTGAAGAAATATAGGAAGAAGAAATCTTCGGATAGGTGGAAAGTAGCGTGGAAGCTTTTGAAAGATAATAAGAAAAATTTAAGTGCGATGAGCCGAAGAAAGCACAAGATCTTGGTTCGTCCTAGAAGAGGTCATTCTCACAAGGACATTTCATTCCCCTATGGTGCGTCTTCTGGGTTGGATGAGTGTCCTCGGTTCAGCACACTTCTTCTTCTTCTGACGTCGTCTTATTCCCGCGATGCGGGGTCGGCGGACCTTCTTTTTTCCCTCCAAACCTATCATGGGTTTTTGCGACCGGAAGAAATAGGACAGGCCGGCCTGTTGAACAAAGGAAGGAAGAGACAGATATACAGAAACTGAAAGATTGCTTGTCCCAGCTCGGGCAGCTCCTGGTCGCCATCCACGTACCCACAAGATGTGGTCCCCTGAGCGGTTCAGCACTGCCAGGAATAAATTAGAGCTTAGTTTCTATCCTTTTACTTTATAATATGGTATAACCACATTCCTTCCAGATATAGGAATTTTTTTTTATTTTATTCATTACTAATATAATCATTAACCCTCATTTGCATTAGGTCAACCTACTTATTTCTTTGTTTACCTAAAAACACACAGTCAAGTAGATGATTCAATTTAATTATTTATCATAACACTTAAGTTAAATAAAAAAATAGATCAATACAGAGAATAAAGATAATAGAATTCGATTACTTTGTTAATAAGATGCAAAACGGCCAGACAACAGTCTGCTAATTTCATGTTGCTTACTTTTAGATCATCATCATGTTTGTGTTTCTAGTGATAATTCTAAAAATAATTGCAGATTCTGGAAGTGTATCAGAAATTGAAATTCCACAAACGCCGTGTAATTGGAGTAATTTTATTCAAATTTGTTTGGAATATCTGAATCCGCAATATGAAACCTATTTGATGTTTGATGACGTCAATCCATATGAAACCGAATTGATACAAGAAATTTTTTTAAATCTGAATATGCCTATTAAAAAAATAAGAAATAGACAATATTATGATTTAAATCTTTTTAGATCAAATCATTATAACGTCATAGTGTTATTTCAACTAAACTACTTTGAAATATTTAATAATATATATTATAGAAAAGAAAATAACTTATTGGTGTTTGTGAATGGTTCTATTAATGAAATTGCAAGCGGATTAAAAGCAATAGATGATATTTTATCTAGGGTTATCTTCAGGAATATTTTTTATATCCAAGATTTAGACAAATGTAATTCTGATTATAAATTGTGGGTTTGGCGATATAAACTTGGTGGGGAATGGATACAAAATGTCCAGAAAGCATTTTTTAATCAAAAACCCAACTTCCATGGTCTCTCCTTGTTTTATGTAGGCGGCCTACTTGCTGAGGGAAAGTTGATTGGAAAAGATAGGACGTTGAGAAGTTTTTTGGAAAAAACATGGAATTTCTCCAGGTGGTTAAAACAAGAACCCAGCGATTATCTTGTGGATATTGAAAGAGAACCAATAATGCTAGAGGCTGATGAAGGTGAAGCGTACTATTTAATGTCATTTTGCTTTGTAGTTCCAAAAGCTCCATTTCGACCTGAGTGGCAGACAATTTTCAAAATATTTCATTGGAAAATTTGGATTTTTGTAATATTGACATTAATTTGTACTTCGTTTGTTTATTCTTTGATTGTAGAAAAGAAATGGTCCAAGAACAAGAATCGATTTGAAATCTATGCAGATTGTTTTTTTAGGATGCTTAGCCTTTTCATTACTGAACCAATATTTTGGTTGAATTCTGTTCAAAGTTTTAAATTACGAGTCCTAACTCTCACTCTGATGTTGGTATCAATTATAATGTCCAGTGGATTCCAATCTGGATTTTATTCTCTTCTACAAACTCCAAGAAGATATCAAGAAATCGATACAATTAAGGATTTAGTAGAATCAGACCTTAAGATTAACTGTAAATATGAATTTTTTTGCAAGTCGTTATTTTATTCCGATCGTACCGATTTGGAGAAGGGTTCTGAAATGTTTAAAATTAGATCAAAGTTGATTTTTGAGAAAAAAGATCGATTAAATGATGTTTATCAAAATAAAAACATCGCTTTAGTATATCCATGTGATTTGGCTACCAATGCATTTCGGCAGATTTCAAAATATAAGAAACAACTTCATATCCTGCAAGAAAAGTTCCTTTTATGCCCTTTGTATATTGTAACCTGGGGCACTCAATTTCCTTTTCATTTCAAACTTTTAAAATTGATATTAACATTTTATGAGAATGGCATCGCTCAATGGTTGGACGATATGGAGGAATGGCATCAAATTATGAAATTTTTGTCCAAAGAACATCAAAAAGGAACATTCAAACCATTATCGTTAAATGATTTGAAAATTGCTTTTTTGATATTATTTGTCGGATATATTTTAGCTTTAAATCTTTTTCTTTTGGAGAAAATTATTTGTTTAATCTGCCAAAAGATTAAAACATCTTGTATTAGAAAATACTAAGTGATTAAAAAAATGTGAATGTTATATTTTAATAAATACTAATAACTTGGTTTAATATTACGAATTATAAAATGCCTTTTTCTTTTTAATTATTCTTTGAAATTATTAAATAGACAATAAAATAACAATTGGATGAAGAAGGTTGTTTTTTTTTCTATTTCCTCCAAAGTTCGTCCCTATTCTTTCACTTGAGTCAAGAGGAAATTATCTCTCAATTTCCTCAATTATGAATCTTTGGAACAAGCTAGATTAGTATTTTAACTTGAAGTCATTAATCCGAGCAATAAACAAAAGCACACTGTCAAAATTAGTCCAGAAATGAAATATTTAAGAGGAATTAGCAAAATTATCAGATTCTCTTACTTTAATTGAATGTTCAAAATGTTCAGCTACTTTAACGTATCATAAAAGCCACAAAACAATCATCCCCATAACTTTAAGCTTTGTTTTTAAAATCTTGTTCATGTCTTTACCCTTGATTTACACAGAATTCCTCAGGGTCTAGGTGTTTTTGATATCATTAGTTTACTACATAGCAGTAATCCACTCATCTCTTCAGACCAGTTTTCTTTCTTTTCATTGTTTCCATTACGGCTTTCATCAAACAGTTCAGTGTCACCCATTCGATAGCTCTCCAAGGAGTAGGCCTATATTGGTAAAAGAGACGGAACTATTCTAAAGATAAAGAGTTGAAAACAGAACTTTAAGAACTATTGCTAATCCTCCACCTAGGACAAGTAACGCACTAATTCAAGTTGGCCTTGACATCGAGCCTATAAGTAGTGTGTGTGAGGCTGCTGCCAATAAATTTTTTGCAAATTTGGAAGCTCACCCTAATTTATTGGTCCGTGATATTAGGAGAGAAAGGTTCGGAATAAGGCCTGCTTCTTCCTAACATTTACTTTTTAATTTTTTATTTATTTATTTTTTAATAAAATTTACGGCCTTGGGGTTTTTTTGAAAATTTTTCCCCACGACAGAAAATGGAAATACCATGATCTGGATAACTATCATATTGGTCACAGGATAGAGGGCGTGAAAGCTCGAAGCCTTGTTTTTTATACGTTTTTACAATTGTATTGCCTTCTGCATGTTTTCTTTTGTATAACCTTTTAGACAATAAAAATCTATCTTATCTTATCTTATCTAAAGATAAAGACAAAAACGAAAATAGCAAAAGTCCGAGTTTCAAATGCTTCAGGTCCATTCAATTATCTGATTTTCCTTATTTTTTTTATTCCTACCAAGATCTTCGTTTATTTATCCATATCGTGCACGAAAACACACACCTCAAACCGAACCGCTCTCTGGCCGTAGCCATCTACCGGCTACCCGTGAATTTACACCATTTCCCATCTTAAACTCCTCCGCCTGCGTTAATTTTTAGCTTTTGGGCAATATGTTGCCGCAATATTCCTAGGCAATGTATAGCTAAATAACAGTATATCTCGGCAATGTTTTGGCAACAGTGTTGTCCAGGAATATTGTCTTATTTTCGCTCAGTCAGCTATATCAAAAAAACCTTGCAGGCAACTAGTTGCAATGCTGGCTATATTGCCGACATCACGGATAAATTGCCGAGCCATACAAACATACTCCTGGCAATATTTGCTCAATATTGAGCAATGTTGCCCAGATATTCTGTAAAATATTGCTCGTGTACAGGCCCCTTTAAACAAATAGTTTTATTTAATGAAAAAAATCCCCTACACTCAGGATTTGAACACGGATCTTATTTGTAGAAGCAAACACCCTAGCCTACTAGACCACGAGACTCAGACCCAAATACCAATACCCATTCGATTTGTCTTTCTCTTTATTGTATCGAAGAACTTCTATTAAAATCTCCTCATTTCTTTTTCAAAAAATCTTTTTTTTACTGTAGTAAAGATCTCTAATAATTAGATAATTTTGTATTCCAATAACTCATAGGTTTAAACAACAACTTGCAATATAGTAAACCCCAATTGTGGGGACAAATAATAAATAAAAAAAAATTGATTAGAATTAAATTTTAGGTTTTTAATAAGACGAATATCTTCTGAACAGATAGAACATTTATTGACAATATATTAACTATTATAATAATCTATTAATAAATTTCATTAGAAATATCAAATTACAAATACAGTGAAAATTACGACGGAGCACGCCGCCCTTTCCAACCCCCCCCCCTGACCCCCTCCAGTGTGGTGATTGGTGCGAGGAGAGGTGCGTGTCCGCCCCTCTTTAAAAAAAAAAAAAAAAGAAAAACTGAAAAAAAGCGAAAACGATAATCAAGAAGAGGAAATAAGAACAAAAAAATGAATCCTATGATTTTTATACTTACAAATCCGACAGATTCGTCTTTTTATTAATTGTTTATAATAATGAGCAGTCAGAGAACCTACCCCCACCCTTCCAATGAGGAGAAGGGGGAAAAGACAAAGGAAGGAGTGAGGAGGCTCTCGAAGGAGAGGGGGTGAGGGAGGAGACGCGGAGAGAACACGAAAGGGTTAAGGGGTTAATGCAAATGCGCCGTTATAGTGTGTGGATTCCGATCGGAACAGTCCTGCAACAATCAAAGTACGAATCAGAAGTGAAAATCGGATGCTGAGTTTATTGTTAATATGTACCTACTAGTTACCTGTCTCGTCTCCTGATGAAGCTGGAGCCAGTATCTCAACGTACAACACAAACATCGCACTCAAACCACAGCTAAGTGATCCCCCCCCTTTTCCCTTTGTGTGCCAGTGATAATTAATATAAATAAATAAAAAAAAAGCGCTTAATTAAATTCATATAATTCCAAGTAGAATATATTGCAATATATATATCTCACGTAATCAAATTAAGAATTTCATTTTTTAGAAGTAAGATGTCATAAATAATTCAATATATCTTTTTATAAACCTATTTGTACCGATAAACCAATTAATTAATTTATTAATTAACAAATTGCGAAGCAGATTATTCAATTTAGATTCAATAAAAAAATAAAACGATCATCTTTTTTTACTTTTTGTTCCTATACCAGGTAATCATTAACGTACGTATCTAAAATCAAGATTAATGCTAGTCTACAGCCCCCGGTAGCATTAAAAAGATAATAAACTCATCTAAATTAATAAATACAAATCAATAACACTTAGATAATGAAGACCATCGACCATAATTAATTAATTTTTGCAATAAAAAATTACCAGTCTGAGAGAGACTTTGAAGGGTTTGTTTAAAAAAACATTGCTGCAAAACACTTCAATCACTCAATTTATTTTGTAGCATTATGAAGTTTATAATGTTAATGATTATCACATATTCCATAAATGCATCAGATATTGAGATTCCACGACCATCATGCAATTGGAGCAATTTTATTCAGATTTGTTTGGAATATCTGAATCCTCAATATGATACCTATTTGATGTTTGATGACGTCATTCCATATGAATCAGAATTGATACGAGAAATTTATTTGAATCTAAATATGCCGATCAAAGGAATAAGTAAGATAAATAAATATAAAGAAGGAATTTTTGAATTCCAACATTATAACGTTATATTGCTATTTCAATTGGATTATGTGCAACAAATCTTGTTAGATTACATAGATTATAAAAAAGAAAATAATTTTTTGGCCATTGTAGATGGATTTGAAAATGAAATTGAAAGTGTATTAAATAAAAACAATGATAGTTCTACATTTTTTTTTCTTCACAAGAATATATTTTATGTTCAGGACACAACTAAATGTAATTCGGAATATAAATTATGGAGTGGAAGATATAATCGCGAAGGAAAATGGTTTCAAAAGTTACAAAAAGCGTTCTTTTATCGAAAACCAAACTTCTATCAAATTCCTTTAACATATAAATCAAGAATTATTCTTGTACATCAAGAGATTACTGGAAAAGATGAAGCTTTAAGAGATTATTTGGAGAAGACCTGGAATTTTTCCAGAGCTAAATCTGATCGAAGAACATATTTTACGTTATCTATTCAAAGCGGACCAATCTCGGTTATTAGTGGAGATGCATATTCCATCATGTCTTTGTGTTTTGTAGTTCAAAAATCTCCATTTCAACCTCAATGGCAGAATCTGTTGAGAATATTTGAATGGACAATTTGGTTGAGTTGCATTATGGCTATAATTATTTGCTCGATTGTTTATTACTGTATTGTAGCACAAAAAAGTTGTCAAAAAAAGAAGAATCAATTGGAAATATTCTTGAAGTGTTTTTCCCAAATTTTTTGCTTATTTATTACTCAGCCAATTTTTTGGTTGAAATCCATACAAAGTTTTAAATTAAGAATTCTAACTGCTTCTCTGATGTTGGTCTCGATTATTATTGTCCAGTGGATTCCAATCTGGATTCTATTCCCTTCTCAAATCTCCAAGAAGATATCAAGACATCGATACAATTGAAGAATTGATACGGTCCAAATCAATGTTTTATTGTAAATATTCATACTTTTGCAATGAAATGCTATTTAAAAGCAAACTAATAAAAGATGACCCTCAAATGATGAAGATTAAATCACAAATGAGAATAAAAGAAGCTTCGTTGAATGATGTTTATCAAAATGAGAACATTGTTTTGATATATCCGTGTGAGTTGGCCATTAATTCAATCAGATCTATTGCAAAATACAGAGAACAACTTCATATCGTTCAAGAACAGTTTCTTTTATGGCCTCTATATATTATCCCTATGGAAGATGAATTTCCGTTTCACTTCAAACTCCGACAAGTAATCTTTTCTTTTTACGAGAGCGGCATTGCTCAATGGTTGGATCACATGGTGGAATGGCAAAATATAATGGAATATTTGTTCCACGAACAATCTGAAGAAAAATTTAAATCTTTATCATTTAATGATTTGAAAATTGCATTTTGGATTCTATTTGTTGGACAAATTTTATCTCTGATCGTTTTTCTCTTTGAGTAAAACCCATTCAACATTTACCTAAAAGTGGAATTCAGAGCGTCACTGACGCCACGACAGTGACGCGGCGGCAGAGCGACAGTACATGTCATGTGTAAATAAATGAATTCGAGTGTTGCGACACAGACGCCGCGGCACTGCCGTGACGTCATTTCCGCTCTAGCGGTAGCGACACTGCCGCGTTTGTTCTCGAAGAATATGCCGAATAAATTTTATATTTCATAATTATTAATAAAGATTTCTTCTTTTACCTAAAAATTATTTAATTCTTTGTTCCCCTTATGATTCAGACCATGGCTGTCCAACTGCAAGCAAAAAAAAAAGCCATTTGGAGGGTCGCATTACAAAATACTTGTTATACTTCTGCTATGAATACAAGGTAAAAAAAATGCGTTTCTATTATTATTTTAATTTATTGAAAAAATATCAAATTACAAAAAGAATTTAGAGGGTATTGGTTTTTTTTTATTTTAATATAAATCAGTGGCCGTTTGACAAAAGCAGATAATTCCAATTTTTCAGTAGTGCAAAAACAACCCAGCTAACAGAGAGACGTCAAAATGACGTCAGAAACTGGTCATAGACTGATCAGAAAAGACGTTATGTTTGACGACAAAATGACCTAAAAATCACGGACTAATGTCAATGACCGATGACGACGTCAAAAAAACGTGATTCCGTCACTTTTTTTTGACCTTTTTATAACGTGATGGATAAAAAAAAAAATGAGAAACCACAAAATCACATATAAAATTAAATTTTATTAATAATATAATTATAAAACAAATTATTTTAGCAATAAAATACATATACTGTATAAAGAAAAAATTTTCTTGTGGGGATGAATAAAAAAAAAATTTTTCTTTAATCAATGAATTTGAGTATCTTGCTTCCAGCGGCGTAACCAGCCTTTGAGGGCGGGGGGGGGGGGGCGAAGCTCAACTAGGGCGCCGATTTTCCAGGGGGGCTCTATATACGTTATTTATTATTTTTCGAATTAAATTCATTTAAAATAGTAGAATTCAAGTTGCTGTTTCGGGGGGCGCCAAGGGCTCGATGCGCCTGAGGGCGGGGGGGCTCGCCCCCCCTGGTTACGCCACTGCTTGCTTCGCATAAAATAGATAAATATAGACCGAAAACTCCTCTACTACGCTGACTTTTCGGCAAGGGTGTCGGCCCTTATATTATTATAAATACTCAATTTATATTCAATTTTCAATATTTCTCTACATTTTAACAAAAAAGAACGTTCTTAAAATATATTTTTAAATAATGAAAATCATAAATAAAAATAATAATTATTCTTTCGACTTTAATAAAAGATTACACAAGCAAAGTCGACTATATTATTTACTGTTAATTAAATAAATCTAATACAATTTTTCAAGCAATTAAAAGCGATACAAAGAATTACTCATTTTCAGAATAACATTTTTTAAACTTTATTTTTAAGACAAGGATAAAATCCACTCCTATGATTTACATGTTTTAATAAACCTATCATTCTTACATAAAACTGTTTTATTTTGATTTATTTAGCTATACTTATTTTTCAAGGTAAAGGGTCATATTCCTAAGCCATTTTTCCTTACCTCGAGTAACTAAATATATATAAAACTACAAAAAAAAGCGAAGCAGATCACTCTTATATCTTCCCAAATTTGTACTAATTAAAATTTTTTTAACCCCACTGAGTTCACCTCAAGCGGACCCACTTGGTCTGACTAGTAGACTAGGGTTTTAGCGTAACAGTGTGTCTACGGCGATTTGGTGAAGTTTGTCTCTCTGAAGGGAGAACACCGTGTACATCGACGACCAGGTACTGTTTGCCTCCTGTTTTGGAACGAGTTGATATTGCCTTCAGAGATGTATTGTTACAGGCAGGTATGGCTTCGATGAATCATGGAACCCCATAAGAAGAATCAATTTGTAAAGATGTTGCAAACTCCTAGAGCCTAATGGCGTTTATTTGTTTTCTTTTTGATTAATAATACTCTTACTTAATTTAAACATCTTTAATATTCCCTTTAATAATGCATTCAAGATTGGAAATGTTTTTGTTATAGTTAATAAATGTATATTTTCATATTATATTAATCAATTTATTAGTTTTGTTGTTTAATTACATTGTGTTATAAAAATAATTAACTGATTGTCAAAGAAATTTGATATTTTTTTTAGTGAATGTGTGAGTGTGAGTGAAGTGATTCCCCTCAAACCAGAAAACGCTGCAGACGTTACCCCTCTCGCCGGGAACCAATCACAACGCTTCCCCCCCTTAAGAGGAAGGCCGGTGGGGATAAAAAGAAAGAAGGAAGGGGGGAGGGGGAGAGGCGTCCACGCGACCACGCGAGCGCCTCATTAGCACCGCAAACCGTCGAACAGTACAGAGCAAAGTTATATATATATATTGCTAATTCATTGCTCAATCCAACCATCGAAGTGTACCGGCCAAAGTCTATTGCATCATCCAACGTCGAACAGCACCAAGCAACCTCTGAGCTTTGCTGGTTTGAATGTCCAAGACGGCTGAGGTCCATTCTGTACTCTACAAGGCTCGAAATCCGACATACTCAGGGAGTCTGCCCAACGACCTCGTCTTCGCCTCTTCCCTGAGAAGAACCTCCACGCTTTCCTCTCTTCGGGGTGGTTTCATCGGTTACCGGCGAGCAAGTGAGCAAAACCCATCGTATCTCTTCATAAGTGTGTGTTCTCCCTGAGCTCAGGTATTTCGTTAAACTTTTCTTTTCAAACATGCATGTCGAGTAAAAGAACAAATAAAACGTTTAAATTTCTTTTATCACTTGAAAGCAATTATTCTATCTATTTTAAAACAAAGATAAATAACCACTAAAAAAAATAAACCAAATCTAAATAAAGTAAAAAATGAAAAAGAAGTAAAAATAAATAAGAATACACCAACCGTTTTCCAGATTGTAAACAAAAATAGATGGAAATAAATCTTTTGTCCATATGGTTTAAAGAACGCAAGATATATCCTTACAGTAAATATTGAATTCTTTTAGTCATTTTCAATTAATTCAATTAGTCAATAAAACATTATATAACGAATTCTTAAATCTTAATCTCTTGTACCCACCCTTGTGCAAAATATTTTCAATTCATGCAAAATTATTAAATATTTTTTTTTTAATTTTCAAACAGAGTATTATTTTTCCGAACATCTGTTTTGGCTTGAATTTTTTTTTTTAAGTTCCATATAGCATAGCCTGGCCTGCATTGATGTCCAACCGGCTCGCGCTCAACACAGGTAATTCAATTCCTCCCTTACATCATCTCCCCAGGCGAATAAACAGTGGAAGCGGATTTCTCTGCCATTGTTCTGAGTTACATCTAGGAAAACATCTCCTAATCACTATAAAAACAAAATCTTTCAGCGTATAGGCAACTTAGTTGCTTATATTTTGCGAAGCAGGTAAAAACGGCCTCTTTGGATGGAATTTGCCCCCAGATCCATCTATTAAGAGGTGTCTTTTTCCGTCTGGCCTAACCAGCCAGACCGTAGAAAAGGGGAAAGACCGCAATGTAGAGTGCAGAAGCAGGAACAAGCAAAAAGGCGTTCAATTTAGCAGCTAGCTGGTGTCTTGTGCATGCACATTCACGTCTCAGTTGTGTCTGAAGATCGCGGCCGCAAGACGCCAAACGTACCTTGGCATCGAGCAATTCCACCCCTCTCTTGTCTCAAGGGAGTAGGGATAAACTTTGTTGTTGTTCCTTGTAATTAACAGCTTGATTAAACAGAAAACTTTGCAAGTATGTTGATAAAAATTATAGAGAGAATGTTTCTTATTAATTTTCTGTAACAATTGTGTTTTTCAGGTATTCCTTCATTAATTCCCGAAAAAGAAGGGGAAAGCGGTTCTCCCACCAAGGCCTTTCGCACACAAACACAGATCTGTTCTCGGGTGAAGGGGGTGGAGGGGGGTTGCGTTCAAGCAACTATTTTCTTCACTTTAAAATATTTTATCTCTAGTAGTAAATATTACATTGTATAAGAAAATAAAAGTTTTATCTTTTCCAAAAAATATTGGCTTTAGTTTTCTGAAATATTAATATAAGTGTAAAACAGAATAAGATAATTATAATTAAATGAACCTAATACCATTGCAACTGTATGATATTGTTTATTAGGCTTTCTTTTTGGTTTTACAATTTCCGAAGAATATGGTGCTTTAGTATCATTATTATTTTCTATTTTTTGCAGCTTTTTGTTTGAGATATTTGGAAACGTTAATAGAAGTAACAAACAATTAAATAAGCCGAAATCTCCGAATAAAAAGAAACGAATTAGACAAGTACCACTGTAATCAAAAAGTAATGTGAATTTGTTTATAAAATGTAAATTCTTTATTTAATTCTTTCAAATCAATTCCATCCCCTTCAAAGTAATCCCCATCCGATAAAACGCACTTTTTCCAGTTCTCGAAACAGTTGGAAAAGTCTTTTTCCGGTAGATCCTTCAAGACCTTCTTCGATTCGGTTTTTATCTCCTCAATCGTGTCAAAACGGCGTCCCTGCATTGGCCTTTTGAGTTTGCTGAATAGCCAGAAGTCGCACGGCGAATACGGTGGTTGCGGAACGATATGAGTCAAGTTTTTTTTGGCAAACAAGTCGCGAAGAACCAATGCAGTATGACATGGTGCATTATCGTGATGAAGTGTTTGTTGTTCACCCATAATTCCGGCAGTTTCAGACGAATAGCTTCACGCAGACGACGCATAACCCTCAAATAATATTCTTTGTTGACAGTTTGGCCTGGCGGGAGGAATTCATAGTGCACCACACCAAGATAATCAAAGAAAACTGTCAACATGTCGAACGACTTTGCCGCCCTCTTTGAATTCGTTTTTTTGTGCCATAGTTTGATCAACGCAACATTTTCAACGTGTCCGCACAAGAATATTCGTTCCGCAAACAAAATTGATGCATGTTCTTTGCTCAACAAAATCACCCATTGTAAAAATCGAAAAATTCACTTTTGGTTGTTTACAAAAACACGTGTAACTAGGAGATAATTAAGCCTTTGGACAAACAGACTCTTGGCCAATGTTATAGACAGTCCTACCAACATCATCATCATCATCATAAGTTTTCTGCTTTTTTTTTCGCAGGTCCATTAGTGGCGATTCTTCCTTCTCCATTCATCCCTTTCCTGAGCTAATCTTTTCATCCCTTCGTATCCATCTTCCTCCTTCAATTCGTCGATCATTTTTTTCCTTCTTCTCCCTTTCTTACACTTTCCTTCTACCATTCCTTGTACATCTTTCATTAGGCAATTCCTTCTAAGTATATGGCCAATCCATTTCCTTTTCCTCAGAGTAATGTTTTTAAGTAATTTCTTTCTTCTCCTACTCTCCTTAACACCTCTTCATTCCTCACCTTGTCCGACCACTTGATATTCAACATCCTTCTCCAAATAACTTCAAAAACCTCGATCCTTTCCTTATCTCTCTTCAACAATGTCCACGCCTCACAGCCATACATAAGCACACTCCAAACGAAACACTTGACCAATCTTATCCTCAAACCTAAATCCATTTTACTTGTTAAAATCCTCGACCAACCCCTACCAACATAGGAAAAGAAAATTACCTGCCTTCCTAATGCCCGGAAGTTTTAAATGACAATTACACCTTACTTTTTGATCACAGTGGTATATTTTGAAAAGTCTCTTTTGAATTCCTTTGTTCTAGAGTAAGAAAGTTCTTAAAATAAATATTTTTCTTGTTAGATGGTGAAAAAAAAAATAATATTGTATATTGCATTTTAAGATTATATATCCTTTAAAATTTATCCAAGTAATAAAGTTAAAAGCATAAGAAAATCAATATCTACTAATTAATTTCTAAATTTAATAAAAAACTAAGGTGACTTTCACAATAATTGATTCATTCTTTTAGTTATAACTAGAAGAGTGTAACGTCGCTAGAATGATTTTTTTAATATTATTATCACTAATGATAACAGATTCCACAAAAAATTGAGATTCCACAACAAGCATGTAATTGGAGTCAATTTATTCAAATATGTGTTAAACTATGCGGTAGGGTTGCCTTCGGCAACCCTACCCCGCTAGCCCTGGCGGGCGCGTCTCGGGATATGACTAAGAGTTGTCCAGATAAATGTATTTTAATTAATTATGAGGAAGAGTTTTTATTTTTTATTTTAAATATTTGATTAATATATTTTTCAATTATTTACACCCTAAGGAAGCGTCATTTTAAATGTTATTAAAATCGAATGAAAAATAAATTTCAGGGGGGTCAGGGGGGTGATTGAACTTTCTGGGGTCTAAAATACCATTTTTCAATTATTTACACCCTAAGAAAGCGTCATTTTAAATTTTATTAAAATCGAATAAAAAATAAATTTCAGGGGGGTCAGGGGGGTGATTGAACTTTCTGGGGTCTAAAATACCATTTTTCAATTATTTACACCCTAAGAAAGCGTCATTTTAAATTTTATTAAAATCTGATGAAAAATAAATTTTAGGGGTCAGGGGGTGATTGAATTTTGGGGCTAAAATACCATTTTTCAATTATTTACACCCTAAGAAAGCAACATTTTAAATTTTATTAAAATCGAATAAAAAATAAATTTTAGGGGGTCAGGGGGTGATTGAACTTTCTGGGTCTAAAATACCATTTTTCAATTATTTACACCCTAAGAAAGGTCATTTTAAATTTTATTAAAATCGAATAAAAAATAAATATTAGGGGGGTCAGGGGGTGATTGAACTTTCTGGGGTCTAAAATACATTTTTCAATTATTTACACCCTTAAGAAAGGTCATTTTAAATTTTATTAAAATCTGATGAAAAATAAATTTTAGGGGGGCAGGGTGATTGAACTTTCTGGAGTCTAAAATACCATTTTTCAATTATTTACACCCTAAGAAAGCGTCATTTTAAATTTTATTAAAATCTGATGGAAAATAAATTTTAGGGGGGTCAGGGGGTGATTGAACTTTTGGGGTCTAAAATACATTTTTCAATTATTTACACCCTAAGAAAGCGTCATTTTAAATTTTATTAAAATCTGATGAAAAATAAATTTTAGGGGGGTCAGGGGGGTGATTGAACTTTCTGGGGTCTAAAATACCATTTTTCAATTATTTACACCCTAAGAAAGCAACATTTTAAATTTTATTAAAATCGAATAAAAAATAAATTTTAGGGGGGTCAGGGGGTGATTGAACTTTCTGGGTCTAAAATACCATTTTTCAATTATTTACACCCTAAGAAAGCAACATTTTAAATTTTATTAAAATCGAATGAAAAATAAAAAAATAAAATTTTAGGGGGGGGGGGGTGGGGCCAGAGCGGAAAAATCTTTTCAAATGTCGAATTGTTAGGGGGGGGTTTTTATTTTTTCATTTTAAAGATTTGATAAATATATTTTTCATAAAGCGAATTAGATCCTGTTTTCCAATGCTTTGCTATGGGGTAATTGATAACCCCCAAAAGGGGGGTTCCCTACCCCTAATTCGATATAATGATAGCCTAAAACCACCCCCGGAAAATTCCCTACCCATTAAAAAAACTCCTGAAAATCGGTCCAGTAGTTTCGAGTCTATCGTACAAACAGACAGACAGACAGACAGACAGACAGACAGACAGACAGAATTGTCTTTTTAAAGAAGATATGTGAATCCGCAATATGAAACCTATTTGATATTTGATGACGTTAATCCAGATAAATCAGAATTGATAAAAGAAATTGATTTGAATCTGAATATACCAATAAAAAAAATTAACATAAAAACTAAATTTTCTTTTCTTTTTTATGGGCGATATTATAACATCATAGTGTTATTTCAAAAAGATTTCATTCATAATCAAATATTTGATAATCATTATTATAAAAAAAGAAAATAATTTATTAGTGTTTGTGGATAGTTCTGTTGAGAGTGCATTAATAGAAACAGATGATTTGATATTTTTAAGACTTCACAGGAATATATTTTATATTCAGGATATAACAAAGTGTAATTCAGAATATAAATTATGGATTGGGCGATATAAGATGCCAGGACAATGGACCCAAAATATCCAAAAAGTTTATTTTAAACAAAAACCAAATTTCCATGGACTTTCTTTGGAGTATTCAAGCCATTTCCTTTATGCCAAAAGAAGAAATTTAACTGGTAAAGATAATAATATCAGAAGATTTTTGGAAGATAAATGGAATTTCTCCAAGAGAATAAAAACAAAAGAAGATCCAGATTATGAATTAGTTGTGGAAAATGAGCCCGAATGGATTGTAGGTAATTTTAGTGCTTATCAGTTGATATCTTTGTGTTTTGTCGTTCCGAAATCTCCATTTCAACCGCAATGGCAAACACTTTTTACGATTTTTCACTGGACAATTTGGATTGGATGTATTGTGACTTTATTTTGTGTTTCGATTGTGTATTATTTTATTGTTCGAAAACATTGGTCCAAGAACAAGAATCTGTCAGAGATATTTATGGAGAGTTTTGAAAGAATGCTTGCATTATTTGTCACTCAGCCAATTTTCTGGTTGAAATCCATAAAAAGCTTTAAATTAAGAATCCTAACTGTCTCTCTGATGTTGGTCTCAATCATCATCTCCAGCGGATTCCAATCCAGATTTTATTCTCTTCTACAAGCCCCAATTAGATATCAAGACATCAACACAATTGACGAATTAATTGACTCTAATCTACAAATATATTCAAAAATTTGGTATTTTACTGGGATAATCGTTGCAACAATGAAAAAAGATTCGCAAATATTAAAGATTAAACCAAGGATTATAAATGAAGGCAAAACATTAAATGATGTTTATCAAAATTTAAATATCGCTTTAATATATCCTTGTGAGTTGGCCATTAATTCAATCCGATCTATTGAAAAATATAAAGAACAACTTCATATCGTTCAAGAAAAGTTTCTTTTATGGCCTCTATATGTTCTACCAATGAGAGGGAAATACGTTATAGAAAATGAATTCCCATTTCACTTTAAACTTCTAAGAGTGATAACCTGTTTTTATGAGAGTGGTATCGCTCAATGGTTAGACCATATGGAAGATTGGCAAATTAATATGAAATTTTTGTTTCACGAACAACGCAAAGAAAAATTTCAATCATTATCTTTTGAAGATTTAAAAATTGCATTTGTAATATTATTAGTCGGACAAGTTTTATCAGTGATTGTTTTTCTCATTGAGAAAATATATAATTTATTCAATAATTAGGTTATAGTGTTGATGTTATGCGATGGTAATGTTTGGTGTTAAGTTCAGACCGAAAAAGATATTAGGTATCAACACAATTGACTTTAAGAAGGAATGTTGAAAGAACCGTGTTCTTGAAGATCTTATCTACCAGGGACCATTGCACATATAATGAACCATAAGAGATCTAACAACAAGGATCTCGTTCAATAATTTATCAGAATAAGTTACCTAAACTTTAGCGTAGTTACTGTCCACACCACAAAATAATTTATTTTTGAACGGAAATAAAAAATGTCTTGTTTTTGTGGTGTTGATCCATTTATTTATTTATTAATATATTAGGGCGTACAGCTGCCATGGCTTTTTTGCCCTTACAACAATTACAATACTTGAGTTACATAAAAACAAAAACAAAAAAAAACTCGTTTTTCTTAATGTTCGTTTCATTCTTTCAACACTTTTCCTTCATATTCGCTTCATTATTTCATTACTTCATATTCATTTCTTCAAAAAACAAAAAAACTCTTTTCTTCATATTCATTTCTTCCTCATATTTCCTCATAAATTTTTATTTTCTTCAAGAATTCGAACAGTCTTGCATCAATATTCTCCAGCCTCAAAAGATCTTCTATACTTGCAGGCAAGCCAATTTCTTTTCTTAGTTCGTAATAGTTTGGGCACTCTGATAGTATGTGATCGACACTCCAGATAGTTCCACACCTTCCGCACACAGGTATGTTGACTCGACTAAACAGATATGAGTGTGTCAGTCGTGTGTGACCTATTCTGAGTCTGGTTAGAACTACTTGGTCCCGACGTCCTAACACCTGTAAATATCTCTTTTTCCATATTATTTTTCTTAGATGTCCCACGTTCTCCTCTTCCCACTTTTCCTCCCACCTTCTCTTCAATTCTCTCTTCACCACCGCTTTTAGGTCTCCAAAATATAACTGGTTGTTATCTATCGCGATCTTTCCAGCTCCTTTTTTAGCAGCTACATCAGCCTGCTCATTTCCTGCTATCCCTATGTGTCCTGGTGCCCAGATGAACACAACATCTCCACCTTGGGACCTAATTCGATATATAAGCTGGTTTATACGACAAATAACAGGGACCTTGTTATCAAAGTTCTTTATAGCTTGTAGAGCACTGGCCGAGTCCGAAACAACAACCATTTTTCCAGGACAATTAGCTCGAATCGCTAATTCCACTGCAGCTAATTCTGCACCAAAAATAGATGTGTAGCTATTTAGCTTAAAGGCGCTCCCTGTCATCAATAAAAGAACACCCAACTCCGTCAGCATTTTTAGCCCCATCTGTGTATACTACTTTATACGAAGGGAAGAGACTTAGCAATTGCAAGAAATTCGTTTTATACACAATAGCTGGTGTGTCACGTTTGGTGAATCTTAGAAGATTAAGAATAAATAAACATTCCGGTTTAATCTAGGGAGGTATACAACAATTGGGCATATTCTCTATATGATTAATCACCTCTCTAAGGCCTAGACAGTCTAAAATTCCCTTATATCTAAAAGACAATGGCTTGAGAGATCTTGGCTTTGCCAAATACAAATGATCAAAAGTATCATCGAATATACTGGTATATTGATGGGTGGTTCCTCAGGCTCTTAAAAAACATAAAATAAAGAGAGAAGATCCCTGCGAAAGCCCAGATTAGACTCCGATGTTGATCCATTTAATTAAAGTTTACTTGTGTGAAGTGGCCGAATTTGAACTGAGTAGTAGACTGAGAAGTGTTATGCAATTTCAGAGGGAATTCAAGAGTAATTTCTACCAGAGGACGCCAGCACAGTTTCGGCCTAAAGGTCTGCAGAATCTGAGAATGTCAATCCGCCCCTGGTCTATAATATATTTCGTTCTGGGTGTGATACCGATTCTGAATTAAGAGGGTATTTATAATCATAACTTATGAATATTTCATTTTTATTAGAATGAGATTAAAATAAGATTAAATTAAGAAATTAGGATCCAAGGGAGAAAGGCATTTACCTCTGAATTACTCTACCCAATTTTAATTATGCTCTAAGATTATATATTTCAATTCAGGAATATTTTCCAAATAAATTAATTCAATATAATTTGTTTAGCT
>JAKCPI010021932.1:0-13306 GCA_023213315.1 Euborellia annulipes | reverse complement strand
AATATTAGAATTCGCAATATGAAACGTTTTTGATTTCTCTTACCTCTATATAGGTTAATATATAGAGAGAGAAGGTATTAGTTTCATATCAAAAAAGTCGAGATTTTTATGGATCTTCAGGTTTTGAGGTCCCCTGAGTTCAAAAAAGTGGTTTTCGCTACATGGTCTATCTGTGCGTGTGTGTGGGAATGTGGGTGGTGTGGGTGGTTGTGTATAATAATGATTTTTGATTATTATTACGAGATAAGAGAATAGAATGCCATTAATTTCGAAATAATCTGTCGAAATGATTGATAAGACTATTTCGTAATATAAAAGCAAGATTTAAAAATATTGTTGGTGTTAATAAATTTGTAGTATAATTCTATTCGCTTATTAGAGAAGGCGATTTTAATTCTCGATGTTTGTTTTTATAGTGATATTACCACTAATATTCTCTGATACCATAAGTGTATCAGAAATTGAGATTCCACGACCATCATGCAATTGGAGCAATTTTATTCAGATTTGTTTGGAATATCTGAATCCTCAATATGTTACCTATTTGATGTTTGATGACGTCATTCCATACGAATCAGAATTGATACGAGAAATTTATTTGAATCTAAATATACCAATCAAAGGAATAAGTAGGAGAAATGAATATGAAAAAACAATTTTTAAATTTCAACATTATAACGTTATATTGCTATTTCAATTGGATTATCTGGAAAATATTTTGATAGAATATATGGAATATAAAAAAGAAAATAATTTTTTGGCCATTATAGTTGGATTTGAAAATGAAATTGAAAGTGTATTAAATAAAAACAACGATACTTCTACATTTTATGTTCTTCACAAGAATATATTTTACGTTCAGGACGCAACTAAATGCGATTCGGAATATAAATTATGGAGTGGAAGATATAATCGCGAAGGAGAATGGTTTCAAAAGTTACAAAAAGCGTTCTTTTATCGAAAACCAAATTTCTATCAAATTCCTTTAAAGTATATAACAACGTTTATTCTTAATCAGACTTATCAAAAGATTACTGGAAAAGATGAAGCTTTAAGAAATTATTTGGAGAATTCCTGGAATTTTTCCAGAGGTAAATTGGATGAATTAACATATTTTGAATTATCTATTCAAAGTGAACCAATCTGGTTTCCCAGTGGAGATGCATATTCCATTATGTCCTTGTGTTTTGTAGTTCAAAAATCTCCATTTCAACCTCAATGGCAGACTCTGTTGAGAATTTTTGACTTGACAATTTGGTTGAGTTGCATTATGGCTTTAATTGTTTGCTCGATTGTTTATTACTGTATTGTAGCGGAGAAGAGTTGTCAAAAAAAGAAGAATCAATTGGAAATATTCTTGAAGTGTTTTTTTAGAAACGTGTGCTTATTTATTACTCAGCCAATTTTTTGTTTTAAATCCATTCAAAGCTTTAAATTAAGAATTCTAACTGCTTCTCTGATGTTGGTCTCAATTATTATGTCCAGTGGATTACAATCTGGATTCTATTCCCTTCTCAAATCTCCAAGAAGATATCAAGACATCAGAACAATTGAAGAATTGTTAGGGTCTAATTCAATTTTTTATTGTAAATATCCATCCTTTTGCAATTTTGAGATATTTGACAGTGATATGATAGAAAATGACCCTCAAATGATGAAGTTTAAATTAAAAATCTGGTGTGACTGGCGCACAGCACACAACTTTCTCTTACCTTCGGTAATCGAAAGTTGTGTACTGTGCTTGTCACACCAGATTTTTTGTGTCGACATGTATTTAGTTTCCGACAGTAGGGTACAATTGAATTCAAGATGTGAAATTTATAAGTATGGGAATATATTTATATTTTGATACCATGGCAACCATTTCTCCTATCTTTTCTATGGAGTACAAGAGTAAAGTGGTCTTCAGAAGATTTAAATCACAAAATGAGAATATACATTTTATTGAAGATCTAAAAAATAATTGATTTTTGAATTTTAAAAAAAATCGTTGGAGCAAATTTTGAGAAAATCGAAAAAAACTGAAAAAGTACATCAGTAAAGTACTAGTAATCTTTGGCCGATTTTGATTAAAAGCTTATTTTTCCGGTCCCGGGGGGTGTTTAAGTTAAATATAGAATTTCAACCTTGTAGCTCAATTCCTTCATGCTTAAAATTGAACACAGACACACACACCCACCCACACCACCCACCCACCCACCCACCCCCCACCCACACACAGACAGACCATGTCGCGAAAACCACTTTTTTGGATTCAGGGGACCTCAAAACGTGAAGATCCATCAAAATCTCGACATCGAATTTTTGACATGAATCCAATACCGGTACTTTCTCTCTATATATATATTACATATATACATAGGTAAGAGAAAGTAAAAATGAGTCTAAAAGAAACTTCGTTGAATGATGTTTATCAAAATGATAATATTGCTTTGATATATCCGTGTGAGTTGGCCATTAATTCGATCAGATCTATGACAAAATACAAAGAACAACTTCATATCGTTCAAGAAAAGTTTCTTTTATGGCCTCTATATATATCCCCCGTAGGAGATGAATTTCCCTTTCACTTCAAACTCCGACATGTAATCTTTTCTTTTTATGAGAGCGGCATTGCTCAATGGTTCGATCATATGATGGAATGGCAAAATATAATGAAATATTTGTTCCAGAACAATCCGAAGGAAAAGTTAAATCTTTATCTTTAAATGATTTGAAAATTGATATTATTTGTTGGACAAATTTTATCTCTGATAGTTTTCCTCTTTGAGAAAATTCAATCATTACATTAAAGAATAGAAACAATTCATTATATTATGTCAAAAAACATGGATCCTCCATCATGTAAGTTTCATCATCATCCTAAGTTCTTTGTTTCCTCTCGCAGGTCCCTTAGTAGCGATTTTTCTTCCTACATTTCTCCCTTTCCTGAGCTAATCTTGAGTGGAAGAGTGACCAAAGAAATACAAGAAGACATTGTACGAATAAAGGAAGAGGTGAGGGAGCTGAGATCTGAGAGGGTGGCGGCTGCTCCGGAATCCTTAAAAAAAAATGAATATATATTTAATACATAATGTTGGTTCATACTAAACAATATTGTATCTATATTTCAGTTATCACAATAAACATATTTACATTATAATTTTTTTTTATTTTATTTTTTATTTACCTGTATAAAGCATAAATCCTTAATAATATATGATCTCCTAATGTGCATAATATGAAAAAAATAATACGAATGTCTTAGAATATTTTTAAGATAATTTCAAAAAGGAATTAACCTATGTGTAATATAAATATATATCCAGAATATCCAAAAATTCACAAACCCGGGGTCGCTCTACGACCTATAATCAGCCCCTTCCGCTCATCCACACACAAACTAGCACGACAGCTAGCCAAAACCCTTCAACCACTCGCAGAGGAAGCCCCTTCCTACGTTAAAAACACGGTCCACTTCCTAAACCGCCTACAGGACTTCCAAATATCTCCAAACATCATGTTGGCCAGTTTTGACATTGTATCTCCTATTCATCAATATCCCGATCAATGAAACTTTAAACATTCTAAAAACAAAACACAGAATCACAGCCGAAATCATCTCATTAATCAAATCATGCACTTCAAACACGTGCTTCACTTTCAACAACCAATTCTATAAAGAGGTCCAGGGGGCACCAATGGGATCCCCCCTTCTCATCGGTGTTGGCCAATATTTTCATGGAAGACTTCAAAAACAAAGCCTTAAACACCGCTCAACAAAAGCCGGCCTGCTGGTTACGTAGATGTAAACTCAGTAATCCGTACGCTAGTAGTTGAATAAATACAATTAATTTATGTAATAACTAGCCGGGGAGCTTCGCCCCCCTGTACCCTCCTCCAGCAAGCCTGCGGCGGAGCCTCACCTTCTTAATTATGAGAACCCGTGAACCGTCACGCCCGCCTTTACATCGAGGCGGACCCCTCGCCTTTTCTTTTTTTTTTTTTTTTTTTTTTTAAACATTCACACTTTTTTCTCATTCATACACACATTCACACAGTCTTTTGGGCAACTTAGGCCAAATAAGACTTTGACGATAACCGTTATTTTAAGAATTTATCTATTAAAGGGGTCCAGGCATTCTTATTTAAGCCATTTGGTATCCAAATGGCTTAAATAAAATCAGCCGACTGCCTGGGGTCCGAACCCGCGACGTTTGGTATATGAGGTTAGCACGCTAACATCTACACCAAGCCCCGAGGGCTCGCCTTTTTTTTTAAAAAAAACATTCACACTTTTTTCTCATTCACACTCACACTCACACACATTCACACACATTCACACAGTCTTTTCGGCAACTTAGGCCATTTAAGACTTTGACGATAACCGTTGTAATTAATAAATGTATTTGGGGTTCAGGCATTTCTATTTAAGCCATCTGGTATCCAAATGGCTTAAATAAAATCATCGGACTGCCTGGGTCCGAACCCGCGACGTTTGGTATAGGAGGTAGGCACGCTACCTACTACGCAAGACCCGGGGGCTCGCCTTTTCTTAATTATGGGAAAAAATTATCGTTACTATTGGGTCATTCCACGTCAAATCAACCAAAAAAATAAAAAATTTTCACCCATAATCTCAGATTTTTATGAAACTTGGTATGTTTGTTCTATATATATAGATAAGTAACAGCACCAAATTTCAATTTTTTATCTCACTTAGTTTTCGAGTTATGGCACTTTAAAGTTTTGATTTTTTCACCTTCCGCGGCTTGGATAATGCCAAACAAAATGTGACGTGGAAGAGAAAATAATTTCTCATTTATTTATTTGACACCCAATCTTGATGAAATTTTTTTGGTATGTTCTTTAAACAATAAGGAATTAGAAAAAAATATATCACGAATCTAAGTTAATCCTAAAATATAAAAAAAATTCATATTGTTGATTTTTTTTTAGTTGTGAAAACGCAAACATGGTTTAGCGCTAAAGCCATTATCTCCAAAAGGGAATGAGATATTCAAGGAAATTTTTTTTTCTAAATAATCTACATGAAATGGGCTTTAATTTAGTAAAATAAAAATTTTGTGTATTTTGTTCCCTCTATTTCTATAGTCCATTGAAATTTCAATATATAGTTTTATATGTTAAAAAGGTTCCAAGGCCAAAATGAAAATATACATTTTAAAGAGCATCTAAAAAATAATTGTTTTATGAATTTTAATAAAAATCATTGCAGCAAATTTTGAGAAAATTGGAAAAAACTGAAAAAGTACATCAGTAAAGTACTAGTACTTTTTGGCCGATTTTGTTCATAAGCTTATTTTGAGTGTCTGGGAGAGTACCAAACTTAAATATAAAATTTCAACCTCCTAGCTCAATTCTTTCATGCTTTCAATTGAATTGATTGTGTTTTCGTCTGTGTTCAGTTTTAAGCAGACACACACACAGTGTCCATTTGAAATCATGAAAGGATTGAGCTAGGAGGTTGAAATTTTATATTTAAGTTTGGACTCTCCCAGACACTCAAAAATAAGCTTATGAACAAAATCGGCCAAAAAGTACTAATTGTACTGATGTACTTTTTCAGTTTTTTCAATTTTCTCAAAATTTGCTGCAACGATTTTATTAAAATTCATAAATCAATTAATTTTTAGATGCTCTTTAAAATGTATATTTTCATTTTGCCCTTGAAACCTTTTTAACATGTAAAACTATATATTGAAACTTGCAATGGACTTTAGAAATAGAGGGAACAAAATACACAAAATTTTTATTTTACTAAATTAAAGCTCATTATGCAGATTATTTAGAAAAAAAAATTTCTTGAATATCTCATTCCCTTTTGGAGATATTGGCTTTAGCGCTAAAGCATGTTTGCGTTTTCACAACTAAAAAAATCAACAATATGAATTTTTTTTTATATTTTAGGATTAACTTAGATTCGTGATATATTTTTTTCTAATTCCTTATTGTTTAAAGAACATACCAAAAAATTTCATCAAGTTTGGGGTGTCAAATAAGCAAATGAGAAATTATTTTCTCTTCCACGTCACATTTTGTTTGACATTAGCCAAGCCGCGTAAGGTGAAAAAATCAAAACTTTAAAGTGCCATAACTCGAAAACCAAGTGAGATAAAAAATTGAAATTTTGTCCTGTTACTTATCTTTATATAAGAACAAACATACCAAGTTTCATAAAAATCTGAGATTATGGGTGAAATGGCCTGGTTGAACTGACGTGGAATGACCCTATTCTAATCTAGTTCCTACTTGAAGATTTGTTTACATTCATGGAATACACAAATGGAAAGAGTACATAAATATTTCTCTATACATTTCCTATGGGGGAAATCGTAACTTTAAGAATTAATAACTCAAAAAGTTATAGGAATTTAGGGATGAAAATAATTTTCCTGTAATCCCTAGAAGGTCCTCTTTATGCATATAAAATTTCATTTCAAAATTTCAACGGGAAGTTGCCTAAATAGAGGGTTACAGACGGACAGACAGACAGACACAGAGACGGACAGATAGACGGACATTAGCGAATTAGATATATAAATAATATTTAATCGCTTCTATGAGATAAGACAATAGATAGCTATTAATTTTGGTCTATTTCATAAAGCAAAAGTAAAATTTAAAGGAAACGGGTGGAATCAGAAATAAACATTAGTTCACTAGCTAGGAAGGATGAGGACTTGGAGATAAGAAATAATGTAACTCACGGGGTGCCGGATGATGGCTACGGCCAGAGGCCAGTTGGGTTTGAGGTGTGTTCGAAAGCACTTAGGGCAAATAAACGGGGATTCCGATAGGAATTTGTGTAAAAGTTTTAAATTAAGAGAAAATTTGTAATATCTGTAAGACAAATACAATCCAAAGTACCTTTCCTTAAGATAATATTTATTAAGTTATTATTAGGAGAATTGACCACATTTTTGTATTAAATATTTATTAAAAATTTATAAATACAGTACAGAATACGCAGTTGAGACAAGTTGTACAAAATGTGGTCTATAATTAAAAATTCTCCTAATAATAATATTTCAAACCACAAAAGCTTTAATAAACACATTTATTAAGTTCCAAATATTATTTCTAGTCAAATTGAAAAGAAAGAATCGTAAACTCACGTAATAAATATTAATCCTATGCCACTTGCTTTTCAATTACGAAATAATTATTTTTGATTATTACTACGAGATAAGAGAATAGATTGATGCATTAGTTTCTAACTAAAATGACAAAATAATAGATAAGACTATTTTGTAATACAAAAGCAAGATTTAAAGAAATTGTTGGTGTTAATAAATTTGAAGTATAATTCTATTCGCTTATTAGAGAAGGCGAAATTCATTCACGATGTTTGTTTTAATAGTGATATTACCACTCTTAATCTCTGATACCGTCAGTGTATCAGAAATTGAGATTCCACGACCATCATGTAATTGGAGCAATTTTATTCAAATTTGTTTGCAATATCTGAATCATCAATACGAAACCTATTTGATGTTTGATGACGTCATTCCATACGAATCAGAATTGATACGAGAAATTTATTTGAATCTAAATATGCCGATCAAAGGAATAAGTAAGATAAATAAATATAAAAATGAAACTTTTAAATTCCAACATTATAACGTTATATTGCTATTTCAATTGGATTATTTGCAAAATATTAAACTAGACTATAAAAGATATAAAAAAGAAAATAATTTTTTGGCGATCGTGGGTGGATCTGGAAATGAAATTGAAAGTGTATTGAATAAAATAGATAATCCTATATTTTTTATTCTTCACAAGAATATATTTTACGTTCAGAACGCAACTAAATGTAATTCTGAATATAAATTATGGAGTGGAAGATATGATCGCAAAGGAAAATGGTTTCAAAAGTTAGAAAAAGCGTTTTTTTATCGAAAACCAAATTTCTATCAACTTCCTTTAAATTATATAACAATTTTTCTTAATCTGACTCATTTTAAAATTAGAAATACTGGAAAAGATGAAGCTTTAAGAGATTATTTGGAGAATACCTGGAATTTTTCAAGAGCTTTAGTTCGATTGGGTCAAAGAACTAATTTTCATTTAATTATTCAAAGTGAACCATTCCCGATTTTTAGTGGCGATGCATATTCCATCATGTCTTTGTGTATTGTAGTTCAAAAATCTCCATTTCAACCTCAATGGCAGACTCTGCTGAGAATATTTGACTTGACAATTTGGATTGGATGTATTGTGACTCTATTTTGTATCTCGATTGTCTATACTTTTATTGTACGAAAGCATTGGTCCAAGAACAAGAATCTGTTGGAGATAATTATAGAGTGTTTTTTTAGAATCTTGTGCTTATTTATTACTCAGCCAATTTTTTGGTTGAAATCCATACAAAGTTTTAAATTAAGAATTCTAACTGCCTCTCTGATGTTGGTCTCAATTATTATGTCCAGTGGATTCCAATCTGGATTCTATTCCCTTCTCAAATCTCCAAGAAGATATCAAGACATCGATACTATTGAAGAATTGATACGGTCCAAATCAACGTTTTATTGTATATATCAATTCTTTTGCAATCAAATAATATTAAATAACCAACTAATACAAGATGACCCTCAAATGATGAAGATTAAATCACAATTGAGTAGAAAAGAAGCTTCCTTAAATGATGTTCATCTAAATGAGAGCATTGCTTTGATATATCCGTGTGAGTTAGCCGTTAATACAATCAGATCTATGACAAAATACAAACAACTTCATATCGTTCAAGAAAAGTTTCTTTTATGGCCTTTATATATTATTCCTGTTGGAGATGAATTTCCCTTTCACTTCAAACTACGACAAGTAATCTTTTCTTTTTATGAGAGCGGCATTGCTCAATGGTTGGATCACATGGTGGAATGGCAGACAATAATGGAATATTTGTTCCACGATAAATCCGAAGAAAAAGTTAAATATTTATCTTTACATGATTTGAAAATTGCATTTTTGATATTATTTGTTGGACAAATTTTAGCTCTGATAGTATTTCTTTTTGAGAAACTTCAATTTTTCCATTAAAGAATATCGACGTAGCGATAAACTGACAGAATTCCGGCCTTGAGGAAAATATTATTGAATTTCAATCAGGATTTTTTGGCCTCAAGGCTGCCCTTAGGCCTCGAGGCGAGCCCTATTCAGTCCGGACCTTGAGGAAAACCTGATGGTTTATGGCGGCCTTAAGTACCACAACAATCAACATTATCCATGATCATGAACAATTAAAAATGCCCCCGGGTGTGGCATAGTAGGTAGCGTGCCTACCTCCTATACCAAACGTCGCGGGTTCGGACCCAGGCAGTCCGATGATTTTATTTAAACCATTTGGATACCAGAGGGCTTAAATAGAAATGCCTGAACCCCCAATATATATTTTAATTACAACGGTTATCGTCTAAAGTCTTAAATGGCTTGAGTTGTCGAAAAGACTGTGTGAATGTGTGTGTGAATGAGAAAAAAGCGTGAATGTTAAAAAAAAAATCAACAAAAACGAAAATCAATTTTTCGTGAATATCTCGTTTCCTATAACTTAAATGATATTTGGGCCTATTATAAAAGTTGTAGAGTATAAAATTCTCTACAATTTTTGTCTGAAGCATTTTTTTATACGACTAACCGTTTTTGAGGTAAAGCGTAAAGAGTGCGCAGCATATAGCCTTATATGGCTTAATCAGTGACTCAAGGTATCGTACGGTGTTGTAAATCGTATAAAGTTTATTATTGATTAAAAAACTATAATTATAAAACAACTGCCATTATTTACTTACTAATTATTAATTATTTATATTTAATCATATATCTTTAACTCTTATATTTAGCTATAGAGATAATATACTTTTAATTCTGTTTTATATATCAATATCTTGATTATATTTTTGGTAAAAAAGACATGTAAACGAAAAGAATATATTTTTATTTATCATTCATATATCGCATATTATACATTTGCATGTGGTAAAGCGCGCCTTCAGCTACGCCCCCTAGACCCCCTTGCTCGCCTTCGGCAAGCAAATGCATCAAATTTATTCTTGCTCATTGCTTGGAAATTTTGCAACTCACTGAAGGCGAGCAATTGCAAAATTCTTAAGTTTTCCCTCTCCCGCTCACTTTCAGTAACTCTAGCCAATCAGCGAGAGAACAGCAGGCACATACACTCAAGGACCAGAAGTCAGCCGCTACCGCTTCCTTAATTATAATTAACAAATGGAACTTCTCTTCTTCTTCTTCTGGTTGGTCAGTATTTGTGATTCTTTATAATCATCCTTGTTATGGATAATATTTGTCTCGATACCTTCAAGGACTTCGGTGTCATATGCACTCTCTTGTTCATCAGGATTATTTTGATATGAATGATGAAGCGTTGAGGCAAAATTAACTCCTGGGACCAATAACTACATTATTACCTCCAGCACTAGCTGAACTGCTAAACACAATATTTTGCAACTGCAAGAATGGTTGTCTCCACGCTGATGATCCAGAAAATCGGGGTTAAAATGCTCTCCAGCTTGTGGCTAGTGAAACGGATAAGCTTGCCACAACGTTTCAACATATCAACAAAATTAATATTTTCTCTTGCACTAATATAATATAAAAATACTTAAAACGTGCATAAGTTTATTTAAAATAATATAAATTTTTTTAATACCATTTTTATAATCAATATAGGTATCTCTTCATTTAAATTAAAAGAACGTTCTTAAAATATATTTACAAATAATTAAAATCATAAATAAAAATAATAATTATTCTTTCAACTTTAATTAAAAATTACACTAACAAAGTCGACTATATTATTTACTGTTGATTAAATAAATCCAATACAATCTTTCAAGTAAAATAAAATTGATATAAAGAATTACTCATTTACAAGTTATTAAAACTGATTGATATTCTTTAAACATTTTCTTGAAACTTCACCTTATTTTCATTTCAAAGATAAAATTCATTTCTAGATTTAAAACAATTAATAAACCAATAATCCTAAAATAAAACTTGGTTTAATTATGATTTATTTAACCAGAATTTCTTTTTCAGAGTAAAAGGTCATATTCATAGGCCCTTTTTCCTTACCTCGTGCCACTAAATATCTAAAAAAATCTGGTGTGACTGGCGCACAGCACACAACTTTCTCTTACCTTCTGGTAATCGAAAGTTGTGTACTGTGCTTGTCACACCAGATTTTTTGTGTCGACATGTATTTAGTTTCCGACAGTAGGGTACATTTGAATTCAAGATGTAAAATTTATAAGTATGGAAAAATATTTATAATTTGTTACCATGGCAACCATTTCTCCTATCCTTCCCTATGAAATACAAGAGTAAAGTGGTCTTCAGAAGATTTCAATTGCAAAATGAGAATATACATTTTAAAGAGCATCTAAAAAATAATTGATTTTTGAATTAAAAAAAAAAAAATTGTTGGAGCAAATTTTGAGAAAATCTAAAAAACTGAAAAAGTGTATCAGTAAAGTACTAGTACTCTTTGGCCGATTTTGATTAAAAGCTTATTTTTCTGGTCCCGGATGGTGTTTAACTTATATATAAAATTTTAACCTCATAGCTCAATTCCTTCATGCTTAAACATTGAACACACACACACACACACACCCACCCTAAGACAGACCAAGTCGCGAAAATCACTTTTTTGGATTCAGGGGACCTCAAAACGTGTATATCCATCAAAATCTCGACATCGAATTTTTGACATGAAACCAATACTTTCTCTCTATATATATTAACATATATACATAGGTAAGAGAAAGTAAAAAAAAAACAAAATTGCGAAGCAGATGACTCTCCTATATCTTCCAATATTAATTAAAACTTCTTTTTTAACCCCCACTGAGTTCACCTCAAGCGGACCCACTTGGTCAGACATTAGACTAGGGTTTTAGCTTTGCAACCTATTTTAGGAAACCTCCCAACTAAAGAGAGACTGTATATATAGATCACAATAAAAGAATCGGTTCGGACCCCAGGCAGTCCTGATGTATTTTATTTAAGCCCTCTGGATACCAAATGGCTTAAATAAAAATGCCTGGACCCTAATATATATAAATTCATAAATAACGGTTATCGTAAATGTCTTATATGGCCTGAGCTGCCGAAAAGACAGTGTGAATGTGTGTGTGAGTGTGAGTGTGAATGAGAAAAAAGTGTGAATGTTTTAAAATAAAAAAAAAAAAAAAAATAAAGAATCTTTAAAAATATTCTGAAGGAGCTTAAGGACTGGGATGGAGAATTTTAGAAAAGAAAACTGACTGTATTTAAGTTACCACAGCTCGAGCGATAAGTAACATAGAAGTCTAAAACTTATGAGAATCTAGACCAGTAGTTGGAGATAAGTATAGAGTGTTTTAAAAGAATGCTTGCATTATTTATTACTCAGCCAATTTTTTGGTTGAAATCCATACAAAGTTTTAAATTAAGAATTCTAACTGCTTCTCTGATGTTGGTCTCAATTATATATGTCCAGTGGATTACAATCTGGATTCTATTCCCTTCTCAAATCTCCAAGAAGATATCAAGACATCGATACTATTGAAGAATTGATACGGTCCAAATCAACGTTTTATTTTATATATCATTTATTTTGCAAAAAAATGCTATTAAAACGTTATTTAATTGAAACTGACTCTCAAATGAAATTTTTTATTCCTGATTAAAATTCTACCAGCTATAAAATACTCTTGTAAAAATAAAGATTAAATCTATTCGCTTATAGAGAAAGATGAAACTCAGTCACAATTAGGAACCGACAGAATATTAGGTTTCGGGCAGTTTCGGACCAAAATCCTGGTTTCGGCCGGCCGAAACCTGAGTCTGAACAGATGGGATGAGACTCGCATGCAAAAAAAAAAAAAAAAAGGTAAAAATGATATGAATTTTGTATAGGAAGTACAAGTTTCGGTTTCGGTAGAGTTTCGGCCGAAACTAAGATTGAGCCCGAAATATAGTTTCGGCTGAAAATCTTGTTTTGTTCGGACCCTAGTCACAATGATGTTTATTTTTTTACCACAAGTTATTCAGAAATTGAGATTCCACAACCATCATGTAAATGGAGGAAATTTATTAAAATGTGTGTCGAATATTAGAATTCGCAATATGAAACGTTTTTTTTTCTCTTACCTCTATATAGGTTAATATATATAGAGAGAAAGTATTAGCTTCATATAAAAAATGTCGAGATTTTTATGGATCTTCACGTTTTGAGTTCCCTGAGTCCAAAAAAGTGATTTTCTCAACATGGTCTGCCTGTGTGAGTGTGGGTGTGTGGGTGGCTTTG